>JAQIFY010002723.1:0-13110 GCA_028533085.1 Varecia variegata | reverse complement strand
CTCTGCAGATTCGCTGCCAATAGTTGTTCCTTGAAGGTTTCTTCTCATCTGGGGAAGAGGTTTCACTCAAAAATCCACACACTCCAAACTGACCTTATCTGCAAATGAAAGCATGCAGTTAGGAGGCAAAAAGCTGCAGGGAGCAATTCCCCTCCCCCATCTATAATTAACTGATCCATATGAAAACTGAACTCAAACATCAGACTAAGCACCACGTTTAAACTAAGCAACCTACACTTCAACACTTGTAATGTGCTTATTATATGTGGTTACCACCCTTTTCCCATCATATAAATCTACTGTTGCTTCCGCAGTATACCAGGTACAACCCTACCAAACATTGCCAGTAAACAGAATTCAGCAGACAGATATTTTTGTTGGACCCACACAAGGTTGGTCTACACAGTGTGTTAAACGATAGCTACCTACATTTATAAATCAGAAGACTTCACATGAAAAATCAACACTTCTAGCTCTCTTGAAAAATCAGAAAATCTGGCAATACTGGACCCATGGTCCCACATGGTAATAATCTGTCAGAGCAGATTAACAGTTAACCCTTTAGGTGGGGCATGGACTTTGCAGTTCCCCAAAGACAACGCCTCGCTTTTATGTTAGGACCTGGCTCACGGTTACCTGCCTGGACTCCACAGGCACCTGAGCTTCCAAACTCTGCTATATATTTCTAGTAGCTCCCAGGGAACATTTTATTATTGCCAAAGCCAGGCATGTTTTCCTGCCTTGAGGATATAATAGAACATAAGGGAATAACAACATGGGCTCAGTCAGAGCACCCAAGACCGGAGTTCTAATTCTGTAAATGACTAGCTATGGGATCTCAGGCCTGCTTTTAACCTAAAATATATTTCTTCATTTACAGGCACCCAAATAAACCTATAAGCATTTAACACAGTAGGCAAACAGGCCTAAAATCTAACCTGTCCAAGCTGAATTGATAATCTTAAATCCACTGCGTCCTCATTCTTTCTCATCTCAGTAAATCATACCATGATCCACACAGTTCTGCTCAAACCACAAACATGAAAGTTTTTACCATATACTCTCCTTGTCCCCCAAAATCATCAGCAAGGCAATTGATTCACCCTCCAAAACACATAATTTGAACAGATTTTTAGAATTCCAGCCATGAAAACAAATAGCAATTCATCCCTCAGAATCAAACACTTTGCTAAAATTGCCTATAAATTCAACTAAATAATAGCAGCTTGAAATGTCAAGGTTCCATATTATGAGGAATAATATTTCACTAAAAGAAAAATGAAAACAAATATTGGGGATGCTGCACATCACTCCTTGCAAGGTATTGATACTACAATTCATAAGCTTATGCATTTCTTCAACTCTAAACTGACAAGGAACTAAGAGGCTATGCTAAATCTTATAATGAAATGGGGAAAACCAAAAGACTACTGTTAACAGAACTAATAAGTCATTTTAGGAACGTTGCAGGATACATGATCAATACTCTATTTCTATAAAACAATTTTTCAAAGAACAATCAGAAACTGACACTGTAAAAAAAGTTCATTTATAATATGAAAAATATGAATTATGAATCAATTATCAAATGATGTGCAAAGACAAATAGAGAGATATACTATGTTCACAGATAAGTGCAGTCAATGGTGTTAACATGTCAATTCTCCCTAATTTAAACAATAGAGTCAGCGCAATTCTAGTTAAAATCCCAGCAGACTTTTTTGTAGAAATTGATATGTTGATTCTAAAATCACATAGAAATGCAAAAAAGATAGAATAGTGAAAATAACTTTGAAAAAGAATACCATTAGAAACCTTATACTATGTGAATTCAAGGTTTATTATAAAGCTATAAAAAGAAAGTACTGATACATACAACATGGATAAAGCTTGAACATACTAAGTGAAAGAAGACAGTTACAAAAGGCCACATATTACCTACTCTGCTGACAGAAATGTAAAATTGTACAGCTACTCTGGAAAACAGTCTAGCAGCTCCTCAAAATGTTAAACGTAGAATTACCATATGATTCACCAATTCCAGTCCTAGGTATATATCCAAGATAAATTAAAACATATCCACACAAAAAAATCCTGTACATGAATTTTCATAGCAGCATTGCTCATCATAGTTGTTCCGGTTCACTCACTCATTATCTATTCATTAGTGAATAGATAAGTCATATGTTATATATCCTACAATGGAATAATATTTAGCCATAAAAGAGAATGAGGTACTGATATACACTGTCCAGATCAAACTTGAAACATTATGCTAAATGAAAAAAAGCCAGTTGGCCACACAGCATATAATTCCATTTATATTACTTGTTCAAAGAGGCAAATCTAGAAAGACAAAATATGTTAGTGGTTGTCAGGGGCTGAGGAGAGGGAAGAACGGGGAATGACTGCTAATTTCTTTTTCTTTTTGGGGGAGGGTGATGAATGTATTGTAAAATTAGATAGTGGCAAGGACTGTATAACACTGACTTATGTACTTTAAAAAGGTGTTTATGTTATATGAATAATCTCAATAAGTAAAAAAAATAATTTCGCCCCTCACTCCCACAAAACAGAAAAATCGGTTATTTCCTTAGGATATACTCTCGGAAGTACTAAGTTCTGCTCTGACGTGTGCCAAAGTGCTTCTGAAACAGGTTCCACAGATTTGTACTCCCTCCAGCACTGCATTTAGCACCTGGGTCACTATGCGCATGTCTGAATCAGCACCATCTCTTAAATCTGACAAAAAAATTTTTATTATTGGTTGAACACTTTCCCCTCATATTTTCATCATATATTTCTTTTCAAAGGGTCAGTTCTTAGCCTTTAAAATTTACCATCTTTATGCATACAGCACAAATGCTTCAATTTCTCAGGAAATGTAGAAATAGTACTTTCCTGCCATTTTGGTCAGCAATAATTAACTCATCCCAACTGGGTTCTATTTCAGCTTTTAACAATAAAACCTGCCTTGAAGTCAGATATTTTGAACAGTTATAAGAACCACTCTGCTTCTCAGAGAGGGAAATTAAGAAGGTCACTACAATACGAGTCCACCTGGGTTACGTCTATTGCCAGTTTCCTGACTGCAATTCACTTTCAAGTCAAATGTCTAAGTGGCTCCCAAGACATTTTAAAACCATAAGGTGTAGCAGAAAGGAAATGAAACATTTATTAGCATCTTCTACAAGTCAAGTGCTTTATGTGCATTACTTCATTTAATCTTTTTTTTTTTTTTTTTTGAGACAGAGTCTCGCTCTGTTGCCGGGGCTAGAGTGCTGTGGCGTCAGCCTAGCTCACAGCAACCTCAAATTTCTGGACTTAAGCGATCCTATTGCCTCAGCCTCCAGAGTAGCTGGGACTACAAGCATGTGCCACCATCCCCAGCTAATTTTTCTCTCTATATATTTTTAGTTGGCCAGATAATTTCTTTCTACTTTTTAGTAGAGAGGGGGGTCTTGCTCTTGCTCAGGCTGGTCTCGAACTCCTAAACTCAAACAATCCGCCCGCCTCGGCCTCCCAGAGTGCTGGGATTACAGGCGAGAGCCACTGTGCCCGGCCTTCATTTAATCTTTTTTTTTTTTTTTTTTTTTTTAATTTCTCCCCTGCAAACCACTGGAAACATTTAATCTTAATAAACCTATTACCCTCACTTAAATGAAAAGGAAAATAAAAATCACCAAGGGGAAGAACTTGCCATGCAGCAAATAAGTGCCACAGTTAGGGATCAAACTGGGGCGTGTCTAATTCCAAGGTCCATATTCTTTCTGCCACTTTACAGTGCTTCCCAAGCTTACTGACTCTGAAAAATCAGAAAGGACTTCAAATGTGAGTTCTGCCACTTACTGTGTGACTAATTTCTAAGCTTCTTTAGAACAGTTTACAAAAACAAATGTAAAAAGAGGCTAAAAACTCACTGTGGAATGAAACTTTTTTAAAAACATTTTTTAAAACAGCAAAATGTATGAAATAATTCTAAACACTTTTCTCGAATTTATCAAGATTCGCTTTACCTTCCAACAAACAGAGACACCTGCATATCCATTCACAAACATATAAGTGGATGAAAAACATTTTTTAGTGACTACACTGCCAGTCTCTAAACAAGAAATACATCATTTCTCAGTAAAAAAGTCCACATCGACTACACTGCTTTTTACTCTTCTTTACCATGTGAGAAGTGCTTTCCGCAGCACATGCACCGTCCAGGCTGTAGCATCGCGGGGTAAGAGAAATGGCCGCTGAACAGAAAAAGACTACGAGAGCTTGCGAGCAGCAGTCATACAACACAGAAAAGGACATGGCTAAAAACAAGGCAAAACATCAACAGTCTACTCTACTCTAGGTAACAGATATCACTGTGGCAAAGGAAAAAACATTTAAATTATAAAACCCTTAAAGGACCTTTGACTGGCTTTAAAAATTGCTACTTTAAGGTCCAGCATAGTGGCTCGCACCTGTAATCCCAGCACTCTGGACGGCTGAAGGAGGATCCCTTCAGCTCAGGAGTTCAAGACCAGCTTGAGCAAGAGTGAGACCCCATCTCTACCACAAACAGAAAAAACTAGCCAGGCATGGTGGCACACGCCTGTAGTCCCAGCTACTTGGGAGGCTGAGGCAGGAGGATCACTTGAGCCCAGGAGCAGGAGGTTGCAGTGAGATACGACGGCTCCACAGGCACTCTAGCCCCAGCAACTGAGTAAGACCTGTCTCAAAAAAAAAAAAAAAAAACATTGCTACTTTAAGACCCAAACAATTACTTGACAAGATTGGGACTGGTAATTTCCAAGGATGCAATACACCAATACATATCAGCAATTCTTCCACAAGAATTTTCACATTCATAAAACAAAAGTAAAATCAAACATTAACATAAGAATTCTTACATGCTAAATTTTCTTTTTCTAAGAACTCCCTCACTCTGACACAAAAAGGGTAGCAATATCTAATAAAACTGTCATACTACACATAGATGAAGGCTATCAAAAACACACATTTTTCTTCTTGAAGTATTTTAATATTAAGACATCAGTAGGACTTGGGCAGTCTAAAAAATATGAATGTATTTACAGGCCCATATTTCACCATAGGGCTATTTAAAATAATTCTACTTTACATAGAGTCAGGAACGGTTTCTGTTAGCTAGTATAAAACAATCAGGCTATTGTACAATGGTGAGAGAGCTCTTAAGAAAAAAATTACTGCTTAAGTAATTCTTGTCTCCAGTTGACTCGCCACATTCTGCTCTCCATAAACACCATTGTTTTTCATCACAACTTTACTGACAGCTTTGCCCTTATCAAACAAAATTTTCACTTTCCAATAAGACCCTTTCAAACTGAAGTAATAAAAAGCAATGCTTATATGATCACAATATTTGCTAAAGTAAAATGTTATCGAATAGTATGTATAATAAGATCTTACTTTTGTGAAAAAGCACATATTCACTGATTTATCTGGAAGGACATTCATCGAAATATTACCAGTGGTTGGTTATCTTGCGGTGGCAGGAGTAAGGGTTTCTTCTTTAGCTTATATGCACTTTCTGATGCTCTATATTAAACACTTTCTTTTCATACGTACATAAGAGAGAGAACAATGTGAGTTAAAGGGTAGGAAATGTGGGTGTCAAATTTTCTAATAATTCTATACCACCAGTTCAAATCCACTTATTCAGAATTAACATAAAGCAAATGTTGCTCAAGAAATACCAATAGATTCCCCTGAGCCAACAAAGTTCAATTTTTAAACAATAAACTTCCTCAGATAAGAAAATGATGCCTGTAATTTCATGTCTCTTTACTGGAGAGCTGGGGGGAGGGTCAGAAATGGGCTGGAATGTCCAGGTAACCATAGGAAAGATAACAGGAAAAAACTCGAGAAACAAGACAAAATCATTTCACTGATTTAGTGACATTTATTTGTAGAAGAAATCACGGAGTAGCAGAAGTAAATGATCAGAAAATATAACCAAGCACTTAGAGGGTAATAATTGGCAAAAGAAGAAAAAAGCCAGAAAAAAAAAAAAAAAAACCAAAGAACTGAACTCAGACGTATTTATGTAAATCATCCTGGGGGAAAAAGGGTAGATAATGCTATATAACTAACTGAATCAGATCTGCTTTCTTGACTAGAAAAGGAACACCTTTCAAAAGGTTTACTTAGTGCTCAGTAGCAAAACCAAGAACACTCTCAGAGGAATCTGAAGATCTTTTGCGCCTGCTTTGGAATGAGCTAAACTATTAGATATACAGTTAAATAATTAACATATAAACATATAAATAGCTAATTTTATGCATTAAATAAATCTAAAAGTAATCATCAGATGTAAAGGGAACATAATTTTGAAAAAGAAAGAAGGTAAAGCACTGAGATAATCTCACTAACTCCTACGAAGAAATTATCTTTAAACCAAAACAAGTAACTCTACTAGGTTAAAACATAAGAAATTGCCAATATCCAAGCAAAAACCAGCAATTTCACATGGTCCCACCCAGTGGTCTCCTGATAATTATTTAACCACCAACTCTTTTGAAAAAAAGAGCCCTGATTTGCAGCTTTTGCCAATTCCCATGTTGTAACTGTCCCACCACGGCCAGTGTCAAGCTGCCAGATGATGGCACCGAGCGTGGAGTCGGAGCGAGAGGCACAGGCACCTCACCAGCTCCAGCACACCACTGGCTCCATGGAACACGCTGAGGATCAGAGCAGTTCCCAAACTGTCTCACCCTTTTCTAAAACCAGCCCTTGCCTGATTGATCCAGTTTCTGTCTTCCCTGGGTTAGAAGAAATATGCTTTTGACAGTTTAAAATACTAGTACACTAAAATCATTCATAACAAAGAACAGATGAGACTGGTACCTGGTTTCATCCATTCAACACTTTACTGCACACCTGTTTGGTGCCAGGTACTGTTGTGGACAGCAGGGAACAAGACAAAGGAGGTCCCTGCTCTCATAAGAAATATATATAAAAATACATAATTTCAAGGACTGAGAAATGCCATGAAGAAATTAAAACAGTAATGGGGAAGCTACTTTAAACTGAGTGGTGAGTTAGGTGATATTTAAGCTGAGACCTTAAAGTTAAGGGGCCAGGCTCAAGAAGATCTGGGAAAGACCATTCAGACAAAGGAAACAACTAGTGTAAAAGTCCTAAGGCAAGACCAAGCATGGCATGTTTGAGAAACTGAACAGACTAACTTGGATAGAGTGTAATGAGCAAAGGTGAGATTGTCTGAGAGGTTGTCAGAGGCAGGAAGATCTCCTGAGCCCAGGAATTCAAGACCAGCCTGGACAACACAGCAAGACTCCATCTCTTAAAAAAAAAAAAATTTCTGCTCAGCTGGGCACGGTGGTACATGTCTGTAGTCCCAGCTACTCAAGAGGCAATGGCACCAGCCTGAGCAAGAGCGAGACCCCGTCTCTACTAAAAATAGAAAGAAATGATTTGGACAGCCAAAAATATATATAGAAAATAATTAGTCAGGCATGGTGGCACATGCCTGTAGTCCCAACTACTCGGGAGGCTGAGGCAGGAGGATCGCTTAAGCCCAGGAGTTTGAGGTTGCTGTGGGCTAGGCTGATGCCATGGCACTCTAGCCAGGGCAAAAGAGCGAGACTCTGTCTCAAAACAAAAGAAAAAAAAAAGTGGCAATCGCAGGAGATTGCCAATGTAAAAACCTCCAATAGAAGTCTCATAGTTTTAGGGAGGGATTTTCAGTGTACAAAAATGTATTGGTATGCCTGTCCTCTTCGAATTGTACTGCACTGCATATTTAGTCCCCCCTTTAAAAAGGAGAGGGATATAAGTACATTTATTGTTTTGCATGGTAAACTAGCAGCTAGCTACAATAATCCCAGGAGTTATGATCACACCACTACACTCCAGCCTGGGCAACAGAGCAAAACCATGTCTCTTTTAAAAAAATAAAAACACAAAACTGTGACTATAGCTGAAATAAACTTAGTGGTAGGACTACACACCAGCTCAGAAATAAGGATCTTATTAACCCAAGATGGTTACTTCATACGTGAAATGCTAACATATGAATTCAAGTACGTCATGTTGAATTCTAATGAAGATGACCTAATCAGTCTATAAAATAGATTCACTATGTTGTTCAGGCTAGGATTATTTCAAAACCATAGGCAAACACTTCTAGTGTATCATCCAAAATCATTTTATTTGGTATGTAAATAGACTTTTTAAGAATTATAAAAGTCATGTTTATTTTAACATGAAAGAAAAATATAATACCAAATCTGATTTTTGTTCAAATTAGTGCTTAGGAGTTAAAGTAAAATATCAGCATATCAGTCTAAATCACATGTTCATATTACAAAAACTGTAAAGATATATACACACACATACACACCCACACTCCCTATATCCATGAAAACCAAGTCCACGTTATGGCCACATAAAAGTCCCACAAGTCAATAAAGACAAATTTTTGCATTTTACACAAAAATAGGAAACTGTGTAGACTGGTTTAAGGAGAATTTATACTTGCACATAAAATTATTCATTCATTCAGGAACTACTAAGCTACTCATTTCAACAATTTATCTAAAACATTCTTTTTTTTTTTTTATATCAACCAACAGGAAATGAGACCTACAGCTCAGGGAAAAAAGGTTAAAAGAAAAAAATCTTGTCTCAGCAGAAGGAAATACTAAAAATCTGCATATCATTAATTCCCCTTGCACTCTCATTTCCCAACTAAATATCAGTTAAACTGCACTTTTAGACTATGCATTTAAGTCTGTACAAGCATTTTTCTTTTTTCTTTTCATTTAAGAGCACAAATAAGTATATGCATTTAATAGATACTACTCAATAAGTTTGTGATTATTGTAGCTAGCTGCTAGTTTACCACGCAAAACAATAAATGTACTTATATCCCTCTCCTTTTTTAACGGGGGACTAAATAGGCGGTACAGTACCAAGAGGACAGGCATACCAATACATTTTTGTACACTGAAAATCCCTCCCTAAAACTGAGACTTCTATTGGAGGTTTCTACAAAAAAAAAAAAAAAAAAAAAAAAAACTGCTAAGAATACCATTAGGTTTTCCCAGTAATTTCTCCTTTTCTTTAATAAAAGGAGTTGAGCAAAACACAGAAGAACAATGAAGTTTTGGCTCCTGATCTCACCTGAGCCTACATCCCTGATAAAAAGAAAGGTATAATATAGTCCAACTTGAAGTGTCCAGTCCATGAAAATCACCAACACTCAGAACTTAATCTGAAGGAAGAAGACAGCAGGAAAAAAAAAAAAAAAAGAACTTAAGAAATGTAACTTAAAAGAAATATGGGGCAAGCCCAAAATAAATTTTTACATGTTGTCACCCTACTTCCAAACCAGGTTTTCCTCTTCGTTATTTCATTTGCCTTACTTACCTCTCTTCATTCCTTTCCCACCTCCTCTGTCCCTTCCCATTTCACTGTGTATTTTCACTTCCCATACACAAAAACTGACTTAAAACTTACTTTATATTCTTGTATCTGAATTTGTTTCTACTTAATTCTTACAGGACTAGACGGTTTTAGGTGAAGTTCAAATACCTTTGTTAGAGAAACATGCATATAAGCTGTAACCAGAATCAGGAGTAACAAGACAAGCAGCCATTCATTCCGGAAACGTGAGTGCCCATCATGAGCCATCCCCAGTCCTGGGGGGTCTGCAGAGAATAAAACAATGCTCCATCCCTAAGGGCATGAAAGCAAGACTGCGCTTGGCAGGTTCAAGAAACCTGGAGGATGCCCGTGGGGCCGGAGTGGAGGAAGCCAAGGAGAAACCGGTAGGACACAAAACCAGAGAGGAGGCGGCACAGATCAATGGGGGCTCTTATAGGCATAGTAAATATTCTGGCTTTGACTCTAAAGGATATAGAAAGCCACTGAACGGTTTGAACACAGGAGTAAAATAATCAGACTTTCATTTTAAAAGGATCACCCTGGTTGCTGGGTTGAGAATAGAAAAGTGCAGAGGCAGCGGGGAGACTAGTGACTACGAAAATAACACAAGCAAGAGATTATGATTGCTTACAGCGGTGGCAGCAAATTGTGCTTCCATTTATTGTTAAGGCAGCATTTAAAGTACATAAAGAATGTACTTTCATAATTATTTGAATTAGATGTGGGAGTATGAGAAGGAAAGGAGTCAAGATGTCTATGAGGTTTGGGGCCAGAGAAACTGAAAGAGGGAGTGGACATTTAATAAGATGAAGAAGAATAAAATGGAAACAATTATTGGAGGGGGTGGGAGAGAGGAAGGAGGACGAGTTGTTCAGTTGTGACATGTTAAATTTGGGATCTAGATGTCTAGTTAAATTAGACATCTAGCTGAAAATGTTGAGTACGCAGATGAATATACAAGTCTGGAGATTAGGAAAGAAATTCAGACTAAAGATAAAATTTTTAGTTAGAAACATATTATTCTAGCTAGATAGGATGAGATCACAAGGGACTAAATATAAATACAGAAGAGGTCTAAACATATATCCCTGGAACACTGCCTCATTTTTTAGAAGTTGGAGTGATGAAAAGGAACCAGTAAAAGAAACTGAAAATAAGCAGTAATATCCCAGAAGCAAAGGGAAGAAGGTTTCAGAGAAGAGAACATTATCAACCACATCAAATGCTGTTATTGCTGCTATATTCAATGACATTAGAATTCACCAAAGAGGTCACTAGTAACCTCAAAAAAGAGCTGCTATGGTAGAATGGAAGAGAAAAAAAACCTCACTGTAGTGGATCCAAAAAAGAGAGGGAGTACTAAAGACCACAAATATCAACTCTTTTGGAGAGTAGTAACTAAAGAAAGATGTGGTGTTGAACAAGGTTTTTTAAAGATGGGAAATTATCTGTATCTATGCTGCATATATATCTATATGCTGCCAGGAATGATGCAGTAAAAACAGGAAACTGACGCTCCTCATTGGCATGCACAAGGGGAGGAACATGGAAGCAATGCAATGTCCCCGACAGGAGGAAGGGGAGAGAACCGAGGGCAGCCGTGGAGATGGTGGTGAAGAACAGCAGGAAATGCAAAGAGCATGGGTAGAGACCAGAGGGACATGGAAACGTTTTCTTCTGACTGTTTTCATTTTTCACACACAGGAAACACGTTATCAGATGAAAATGGAGAAAAGGTTAGAGGTTTGAGGAGAGAGGTGTAAAATAGTCACTTATTAGGGGAATGCTAAAGTGATTCAACCAGGGCAATGTACTAGGATTACACAACTGTCAGCAACACAAAGGGCCTTCCTGAGGTCAGCGGTCAGACACTGAACGGGAGACCCGGGTCAGCATGGGTGTGTTTTCCTCAGAGCATGGTCAACTGCCCAGGTGCAGGCTGAACTAGACGGGGAACTGCATATGAACGGTGTGGGGTGGAGGGCTGGCCAGGTGAGTGCAATGGAGGAGTGCACTGCATGGAACTGAGGGTGTATGAAAGGGAGAAATTGTAATAGTGGACCATGGATTCAAGGCAGGGAAAATATTCAAGTAAGGATGTGCAGGAAGGGGGACAGTACAGAGGTAGCAGAAGCAATGGACTGCAGGTCCCGAACAGACACAAGTACTGTTAAGGGGGGTTACAGTTGTCCCACGGGGGTTTGGTTCATGGAACCCCAACATACCAAAATCCCCAGATGCTCAAGTACCACATATAAAATGGGTAGGTATTTGCATATAACCTACACATATCCACATACTTTAAAGCATCTCTAGATTACTTACATGTAAATGCCATGTAAGTAGCCATTATACTGTAGTTTTTAAATGTGTATTTTTTTTTAGAGACAGGGTTTAATATTTTTGATCCACAGTTGGTTGAATCCTCACAAGTGGAACCCACAGACACAGAGGGTCTACTGTATTTGACAGAAGTTGGAAATACAGGATGGAGGCCCCAGTGGAATTATGTCGAATGAAATATCCTTAGTGAAGTATGGGCAGTTCTGGTTAAAATGTTATAGAACTGTCTTAAACAATAAAGCAAAACGTCACCCTGGGCAAAGTGAGCCCGCAGATGAGGAAAGCTGGGAAGCTAAATTAAAGATGGAGAATTATTATCATAGGAATTGTAGCTGGGGGTCCCAGACATAGAATTCTCAAGAAAACTATTTCCAGCAGTCCTAGAGAGTCAGCTTTGAACAACCTGTCCAACTCAGAAGACAAAAATGCCAGATCACAATCAGATGAGCTAAAATAAATCATACCTTTCCCCTCAATCCCTTTTCCCCACTGAGCTGGACCCTGAGCAGGTGAGGATATCATATTGAAGAGAATCTGGCAAAGTAAAAAGAGAAATCAAGTAGGAATCTTCCTCCAAAGCAGGCTTCTAGGTCTGAAACAGTGGGAACCAAAGAAGGTTCAGAATTGTGAGAGACTCTCAACACTGATTATACTGAACTGTACCTTCTAATGACTAAAATAAGATTATGAATGACAAGTAACCACAAGAGTTTTTATTACCTGAAAGTTACTGGAAAAGCTATCTGATCTTACTAAGAGCTCATCCAGAGGTAGAGACTGAATCTATAGAAGGTCTGAAGGCACAGTGAAAACTGTTTTCTGCTTAAGCCTTACCAAGTCCCATCCACTGAACATGCTAGTTCCACAGATACCCATAAAGTCCCACGACATGTAAGGTATAAAATATACACAATGCTAGATGTAGTAAAAATTCATTTTTGCTTTACTAAGCAAAAAGTGAAAGCAGATTAGCAAGTCAAATAAAACAAAAGTCATTTTATGTCTGGGTACAAGTAGAAAATTTGATCATGGAAGATGTCATAAGAAATCTTAGCATGAGTTTCTAAGCGGGCAAGCAACAAAATAGAAATATCAGGGCTCACCATTTAGTCATTTTCAAAGTCACCTCTATTTAATGCGGACTTATCTAATGCATTCTAGGAAAAGGAGTATGTGTTACTATAATTTTGACTAAAATACATTTACAGGTATTTTATAGTGTCAAGATAAAGACAATAAAGACAATGTATTACCAAGTCTTTTTGGCATTTCAATTCAGAAACTCCATTTGGATGCAGTCACAGAGCAGTCTCAACTAAATTCTAGTCCATTCATAATTTG
>JAQIFY010002722.1:0-13110 GCA_028533085.1 Varecia variegata | reverse complement strand
GTGAGGCTCGCTAAGGAGCCTGTATTTTTAAGACATTCTGGCCTCGGACAACCTGGACCTGCCCAAACGTCCGGCCAGGTTCCGCTCTCCTCCCCGCCAGCCACCCCTGCTCCAGTCTCCCCGCCAGGCCACCCCGTCTTCCCCTCCCTGGGACTCACTTCCCTTTGGCCACGTGCACGCACTCGCTCACCCGTTCAGCAGCAGCATTGCGTGTTCCACGAAGACGAGAGCTATGGGAAGGTGCAGTAAATGCAGCCTCACCTGCCCCAAGCATCTTACCCAGACAGACCAAAACCAAGTGCCAGTGACAGGGAGCATCAGCAGACACGCAGACAGCACACGGCACTGACGCTGCCCCGCGCCAAGGGAAACGCCAGAGGCCCAGAGGGCCGAGGTCCAGCCGAGACCAGGGGCGCAGGGAGCCGCGGCACAAGGCGCAGCCCGGGATGGACTTCGGGGTGTTTAACGCGGGTTCCTGAGAGACTCGCTGCCGCGAGACAGCAGACACGGAAGGGGGGGCGCACCCGAGAGGGCCATGCCCTGAGCGCCCCTTGGCGGCTCCTGAGGCTGCCGGACACTGACAGCCTCCTGGGAGCATCGACGGTGGCAGGACACGGGGACTCGGTGAAGCTCCCATCAAAGCCGTGTCCTCACTGCCTGACCACAGCGGTCTTGGCACCATCACCATGTCACTCTGTGTTTAACGCTGTCCTTGAAATACTTCCGGAAGAGTCAGAGAGAAGCTCGTGTGCACCTGAGGGTACATTTGTCCCATCAGAGGAAACCGGCATGAATCTCGGCCCAGGGAGGGAAGAGGGTGCAGGTGGGGAGGGAGCCCGCAGGGGACGAGGCTGACGGAGTCACAGGACGTGCTGGTGCCCAGCAAGGACCACCTGGTCACTTCCCCTCCTCCACTGGGTTTAAAATCCTGGAAGATGTTCCCGCAGTCATCTCCCCCATCCTGCCTGGGCAACATCCTCCCCATGACCTCAGCGACCTGAGAAACGGGTTTGCTCTCACTAAGCCTGTGTGTGCAGGATTTCCTGCCATTTGCAATAAAAAAATTCATAGCGGATACAAGATGGCAATCTAAAGAATTCTACAGATCTAATTCAAAATTTGAACAACCAGTACAGATGACTAGTAGCTGCCAATTTAAAAGCATATAAAAATAATTGAAGTTTCCAAGAAGTGTGTGGTGCACATAGTATAAAAACAACTACCATTAACATAGCAGCACGTTTTCATTTTCCTGCACAACTTCTTAGATGCTAACTATTGTGCACAGTTCATATTCTCTGAAACATCAGACTAACCATTTGGGAAAATCAGCAAAGCCACTCTCCACTGAGCACCTCCCGCACCGCCAGGACTCCGCCGTGGCCGCTGAGTCAGCAGGTCTGAAGGTCAGGGGGGACGGCTGCCCCGGGTCTCTGGGGGTCTCTGCGGGGCCTCTTGCTGGCCTGGCTGGGTCCTCACCCATGAACTTGGCCTCTCAGTGGGACGGCTGTGAAGTGGTCTCAGATTCGGGGGTGGGGGGCAGGGCTGTGCAATGCAGCTGTTCACGGTGCCCCAAAGCCACTCCACAGGGACACCCAGCACGGCCGCGCCAGCCACGCAGGGAGCCCAGCAAGTTAAGTCACTTGTCTGCTGCTACTTTGTCTGGATGCAGGTAACTGCAGTCTTTCCACAACGCTGCCACAAACAGAAAAGTAACCACGAAGCATTCCACACACCTCCTTGAGTCAAACAGTTTTAAAATGTTCAAAAATGCTAAATTAATCCTATAAATTATGCGTGATGAGTACAAAATATGTGCTGAATGAGCTCAGAATGACAGAGGAAGTAGCCCAGGCTCAAGCACATCATGAGCCCAATTATTATTCTCCAAATACGTTCACAACCAAGTGACCTCGTAGCTGAGGAAGTTGCATAATCTGGGGAAAATACTGGACCTTTGAAGCTGAATTGTCAAGTTTGGGCTTTTTCTTCACTGATAAAAAGGAGAATAACACATATGTGTCACGTATGTACTGGAATTTGGAGACATTAGTCATATGAAGACACTGGCACACGTCACAGCTCACTCTACCCTAAACATGCCCCCCGGCAACGGAGCGCGGACTCCCAGCTTTCAATTAGCTTTCGCTGGAGTCACCACTCCTCTTTCCGGACAAGAGGGTTTCATAAATGAAGTGACATTAAAGTGCGTGTGGCTCAGCAGAGCAGGGACACGGCTGCGCCTGCTCTGAGAACTCCCCGGTCGCCCCCCTGTGATCTCAGCCAGATTTCACGGAATGTTCTTCCTCTCTCGAACCAGCTGCACAATTAGGTGGAGGTGAGACCCCAATAAAAAACAGATGCTGCAGAAACAAGGATTTCCCGGGAACTTAATTTCAAGGTCTGAAGCATGGATTATTTCCCTAAAGCAACAGAACTGTTGATCACATTAGATTCCCAGGAACATTATTTTTAAAAGCCTGCTGACAAAATTGATTAGTGCACTTCAGCCGTGACGGGCACTTAGTCGGCCTGGCTGCACTCCCCAGAGAAGCAGGAAGGTGGAAACGCGAAATTGCTAAGATCAAGGTCAACAACATAGCTCCTCTAATTGAAAAAAATTAAAACATACAGGAATGTATGTGTACATACGGATTTTTGCTTTCAATCTCAATCCCAGACTCATTTTTGTTTTCTGACTATTCTTACAACAATCCTGCATTGTGCTAATATAACATCTTTATAATATCTTTAAATATATTATAAGCAGACTCAGAAGTGCTGTGCCTTTTTATATATCATTTTTTAACCTATTTTGTCCACCTTTGGTCTCAAAATATTAACTTTAACAATAAGGTGAGATCTTCACAGCTCAGGTGCCTGCATTCAGCAATGATGTAACATGGTTGTTTACCCCCTGGGAAGACCACACGAGTGTCTAATCAGAGTGAACTCGGCAACGCTGTGGGTTGGGAGCTTTCTGCCACCACCTGCCCACAGAAGCACCAAGTTTCACCCCTAACCACAAGAGAGCAATGTTGTGGGAGCCCATGAGTCCAGGGAAGATGGCCCTGCACACTGAGGGAGCAAATCATCCGTGGAAGAAGCCCTGGAGATGGTAAGAAGTTCAGTTTTACCTTATCCATGTCACCCCTCCCAGGATGGCACAGCTCAGGGCCAGGAGAGGCCCCTTCAGCCCATGAGTTCCCCCTTGGGGGAAGGTGAGAGTGTAGTGAGTGAGCACCTGGCTCCCCCCGCCATGCGGACACTGCCCAAGAGGCCCGCATTTTCCTCGCCCCATCTAGAACACTGAGGTTCTTCAAGCTGAAATAAAAGGCCATTAATTAGTTAGAGGAAAACATATGAAAGTATAAAACTCACAAGTAAAGGTGACTATGTAGTCAAATTCAGAATAGTCTAATACTGAAATGGTGGTGTGTAAATCATTTATAACTTTAGCATAATGGTTAAAAGAAAAAAGTATTAAAAATGAGTGTAGCTACGTTAACTTGTTAATGGATACACAGTATAAAAAGGTGTAATCTGTGACATCAAAAACGTAAGATGTGAGTGGGGGAAGTAGACGTGCAGAGCTTTTGTACGTAATCAAAGTTAAGTTGTTATCAGCTTAAAATAGACTGGCATGACTATCTGACGTCTTATGTGAGCATCATGGTAATTACAAAGCAAAAAGCCCAGAGGAGATACACAAAACATAGTGAGAAAAACTCAAAGCATACCAGTGCAGAAAAGCATCAAACCACAAAAGAAGACAGCAAGAGAAGAAGAAAGAAACAAAGGATCTACAAAACAGCCAGAGAACAATTAACACAGGGCAATAGTAAATCCTTAACTACCAGTAATTACATGGATATAAATGGATTAAATTCTCCAATCAAATGATAAAGACTGGCTAAATGGATTTTTTTAAAAAAATAACATGACCCAACTATATGCTGCCTACAAGAGACTCACTTAAGCTTCCAGGACACATATAGACTGAAAGTGAAGGGAAGGAAAAAGATATTCCATGCAAATGGAAAGCAAAAAATAGCAGGGGTAGATATACCATGTTAGACAAAATAGACTAAAGTCAACAAATGTGCTAAGAAACAAAAAATCTCATTACATAATGATGGGATCAATTCATCAATGGGATCTAACAACTGTAAGTAGATATGACCCAACAGCAGAGCACCCACACAAAAAAGCCCAGATTTAACAGATCTGAAGGGAGAAATAGACAGTAATATAGTTATTATAAGGGACTGGAATGCCCCACTTTCAACAGCGGATAAATGATCCAGACAGAAAATCAATAAGAAAGCATTGCTTTAGACCACATGGACCTGACTGACAGCAGAACATCCCAGCCAACAGCAGCAGAATATATGTTCTTCTCAAGCACATTCAGGACACTCTCTGAAATACATCATCTCGTACGCCACAAAACAAGTCTTAACATTTTAAAAATCATATCAAACATCTTTTCTAACCATAATGGTATATAATTAGAAATCAATAACAAGAGGAAAACTGGAAGATTCAAAAATATGTGGAAATTAAACAACTCATTCCTAAACAACTAATGGGTCAAAGAAATCAAAGGGGAAATGTAAAAATATCATGAAGCAAATGAAAATGGAAACACAACATACTAAAACTTATAGAATGCAGCAAAAGTTGTTCTAACAGGAAAGTTTATGGTGTTAAATGCCTACATGAATAAAGAAAATAAGACCTAGATAACCCAACATTGCATCTCAAGGAATTAAAAAAAGAATAAAATGAGCCCAAAGTTAGTAGAAGAAAGGAAATAAGAAAGATCAGAGAAAATATGAATGAAGTAGAGACTAGAAAAACATCAACAAAACTAAGAGTTGTTTTTTTGAAAAGATAAACAAAATTCACAAAACTTTTCAAAGACTACAAAAGTCACTGAAATAAATACAATAAAAAATGAAAGTGGAGACAATTCAACTGAGGCCACAGTAATGGAAAAGATAATCACAGGCTATGATAAACAATTATTCACCAACAATTGGGTAACCTAGAAGAAATGGAAAATTTCTCAGGATCATACAACCTACCAAGACTGAATCATGAGTAGAAAATCTGAACAGACCAATGCATAGGGAGATTGAATCAGCAATCAAAAATTTCCCATCCAAGAAAAGCCCAGGACATGATGGCTTTGCTGGTGAATTCTACCAAGAATATAAATAAGAATTAACACCGTTTTTCTCAAACTCTTTGAAAAAAATGCAAGAGTAGGAAAGACTTTCAAACGCATGTTCCGAGACCAGCATCATGCTGATACTGAAACCAGACAAGGACACTATAAGAAAAGAAAATTACAAGCCTATACCCCTAATGGATATAGACACAGAAGTCTGCAACAAGATACCAGTAAACTAAATTCAAACACACATTAAAACAATCATACACCATGATCAAGTGGGATGTACCCCTGGGATGCAGGGATGCTTCAACATATGCAAATCAATAAACATAATATACCACATTAAAAGAATGAAGGATGAAAATGATATTATCATCTCCATAGCTATGGCAAAAGTATTTGATAAAATTCAACATCTTTTCATGATAAAAAACTCTCTCAATGAATTAGGTATAGAAGAAATGTTCCTTAACAAAATAAAGGCCATATATGGCAGGCTCACAGCTAACAGCATACTTAACAGATCAGAAATGAGACAAGGGTGTCCACTCTCACCACTTCTATTCAACATAGTACTTACAGTCCTTATGAGAGCAATTCGGCAAGAAAAAGAAAGAAAAGGTATCTAAATAGGAAAGGAAGAAGTAAAATTCTCTTTTCAAATGGCATGATCTTATATATAGAAAACCCTGAAGACTCCACCAGAAAACTGTTAGAAATAATAAACTCAGTAAAGTTGCAGTATACAAAATTTACATCCAAATATTGCATTCTATACATTAATAACAGACTATCCAAAAAATAATCTCATTTACAATTACATCAGAAAGAATAAAATACTTAGTAATAAATTTAACCAAGGAGGTGAAAGACCTACACATTGAAAACTATAAATCACGATGAAAGAAATTGAAGAAAACACAAATAAATGAAAATGTACTCTGTGTTTACAAATCAGAAAATTAATGTTGTAAAAATATCATTACTACCCAAAGTGACCTACATATTCAATATAATCCCTATCAAAATTCCAATGGCATTTTTCACAGAAATAGAAAAACTATCCTAAAATTTGTATGGAACCACAAAACCCCCCAAATAGCTAAATCGATATTGAGCAAGATGAACAAAGCTGAAGGTATCACACTTCCTGATTTCAAATTATATTGCAAAGCTATAGTAATCAAAACAGTATTATAATATCATGCAGACCAATGAAAACAGACACATAGACCCATGGAACAGAGTAGAAAGTCCAGAAATAAATACACTCATTTGCAATCAGCTAATCTTCAACAAAGGCACCAAGAATATACAATGGAGACAAATGGTGTTGGGAAAACTGGATACTGACATTCAAAAAATCAGATTGGACCCTTATCTTACACATACACAAAAATCAACTCAAAATGGATTAAAGACTTAAACACAAGACCTGAAACCATAAAATTCTTATTAAAAAACATATGGGAGCTGGGCATGATGGCACATGCCTCTAGTCCCAGCTGGGGAGGCCAAGGCAGAAGTGTCGCTTAAGCTCAGGAGTCGAGGCTACAGTGAGCTACGACCACAGCACTTTAGTCCAGCCTGAGTGACAGAGAAAAAATATAGAAAAACATTTTAAAATTAATAAATAGATTTATAAAAACATATGAGGAAAAGATCCATGATATTGGCCTTGGCAATGATTTATTGGATATGACATTAAGAGTACAGGAAACAAAAGCAAAAATAGATGAATGAGATTGCATCAAACTAAAACACTTCTGCATAGGAAACAATCAACAGAGTGAAAAAGAGATAATACATAATGGTAGAAAACATTTGCAAACCATGTACCTTATAAGGGGTTAATATCCAAAAACATGTAAGAAACTCACATAAGTCAACAGCAAAAAAGCAAATAACCCAATTGAAAAATGCAAAGGACCTGAGTAGACATTTGTCCAAAGAAGATATACAAATGTCCTAGAGGTATATAACAAGGTGCTCACCATCGCTAGTCATCAGGGAAATGCAAATCAAAATCACAATGAGGTATCATCCACACCTGTTGGCAGGGCTAGTATCAAAAAGTCAAAAGGTAAGTGTTGGTGAGGCTGTGGCAAGAAGGGAATCCTTGTAGACTGTTGGTGGGAGTATAAATTGGTATAGCCATTATGGAAAACAGTATGGAGCAGTTTTCAAAAAATTAAAACTAGACCTATCACAATATTCAGCAATCATACTTCTGAGTATTTATCCAGAGAAATAAAATCACTATCTGGAAGATATATCTGCACTCCCATGTTCACTGCAGCACTATTCACAATAGCCAAGACATAGAAACAACCTAACTGTCCATTAATGGCTGAATGGGTAAAGAAATGTGATACAATGGAATATTATTCAGCCTTAAAAGAGAAGGAATCCTGTCATTTGCAACAACATGGATACACCTGAAGCACATTATACTTAGTGAAACAAGACAGGCACAGAAAGATAAATACCATGTGATCTCACTTGTGTGTGGAATCTAAAAAAGTCAAAGCCACAGAAGCAGACAGTAGAAAGGTGTTTACCAGGAGCTGAGAGTGGAGAAATGGGGGTATGTTGGTCAAAGGTATGAAGTTTCACCTGTAAAATGAGTAAATTCTGGAGACCTAATGTTCAATCATGGTGATTACAGTTCATAACAATGTATTGTTTACTTGAAATTCACTAAAAGACTAGACCTTAAGTATTTTCACCACCACAAAAAAAGAGGTAACTATGTGAGGTGATGGATATGTTAACTAACTTGATTATGGTAATCATCTCACAATGTATACTTATATCAAAACATCATGTTGTGCACCCTAAATACAGACAATTTTTGTCAATTATATATCAATAAAACTGGAAAAAAGTATTTGATAGTAAATGTGAAATCCATATTCCCTTATAAGAACTGCATATAGTTAACTGTATAGTCTCATAGATAAGAATCTATAAATCACATTGAGTAGGTTCCAACATCAGCCTCCAGTTGATCTTCAATAAAAATTGATAAAAAACTTTGCCAAATTGGCTATGGGATTTTATAGAAACAGTTTGGGGAGGAGGGGAAATCTATTTAAATCACCAACCAAATGACTCATAAAAATGAAAACCAGATTATTAAAAAGTCAAGATTAAAAATAAATGATTAATTAGTTCAGTGGTGGTATGGATGGTGGAGGATGGTGGAGAATAGTGGAGGATAATTGTGTGGATGGTGGTCTGGAGGGTGGAGGAAGGTGGTGTGGATGGTGGAGGATGGTGGTGTAGATGGTGGAGAATGGTAGTGTAGATGGTGGACGATGGTGGAGAATAGTGGAAGATGATGGTGTGGAGGGTGGTGTGGAGGGTGGAGGGTGGTGGAGAATGGTAGTGTAGATGGTGGAAAATAGTGGAGGATGGTGGTGTGGATGGTGGTTTGGATGGTGGAGGATGGTGGTGTGAATGGTGGTGTGAATGGTGGTTTGGATGGTGGAGGATGGTGGAGGATGGTGGTATGAATGGTGGTTTGGATGGTGGAGGATGGTGGAGGATGGTGGTGTGAATGGTGGTGTGGAGCGTGGAGGGTGGTGGAGTGGACAGTGTAGACAGTGGCGTGGACATGGGGACTTAGAGACTTGCTGGAGATGAAATTTAGAAGCCTCTCAGGGTAAGTTATGATGTGTAAGGGAAGAACACAACTGGGAGAACTTCGAGCCCTGCCTGGAGTAACTGGGTTTGGAGTGGGTTTACATACTTTTTCTTCAAAGAAGCGGTTCCTTGCCTCTGCATTTGGGCAGGACCTTCATTTTGTTTGAATGTCCCGTCTGTTTCCAGGAGGCCATGGATGGCTGCCTGTGAGGGTGTGGGCAGGGTGCGTGCACGGTGGCTCCACCCCCCTCACCCCCTGCATGGCAGCCGTTGTCCACACACATGTCACCAGTGTTAGCTGCTCCTTCTTCTGCAGCCTCTTAGACTGGAGGTTTTTAAGAAAACAACATGTGTCCTTTCTTCCTTGCACCCAAATATTAGTTTCCTGCATAAAAATACTATGTACTAATAAATGTTGGATGCAATTATGTACGTACATTTCTGATGGCATCAACAACTGACATGCATGATGTTGGGAATCCCGTCCCCCATAGCTGGGCACATGTTCTGTACGGGAACTTGCAGGTCACACGTCTTGTTGGCCTTACTGCTGCACCTAGATTAGCTGTGATTCTCCAAAGACGATGTTTCTTTGATCGTATTTGACCCCCTTGTGAATACCTTTGGCTTCCTCCTTGGTATTTAGTTTTAAAAAGTCATATTTGCTGGGTTATATACACAGCAAACCCCTCTCATCTGGACCACAAAGCTCCCTCAACCCACAGAGTCACCAATAACACACACCCCTCCCACATCCACACATTTAAAACTTGAGAGATTTAAAAAGGAAGTTTTTTTTAAAGTCAGAGGAAAAAAAAACCCCAAGATTTCATAAACTCAGCAAGAATTCTATTTTATAAAAAATCCCTCATTTACAAGAATTTGAAAAGATTTAATCTCTAGTATCATCGAAAGATAGCTTCAATAATTAGAAAACTGTTTCCCTGGAAGCGACTGAGTTCAACACATAATTTAACTGCTGTTCATCACACGGGTGACAACGTAGAACAAAATCTTTTAGGATGCAGCTGCCTTTCACCCAAAGCTTTGTGATCATAAAAACATGGCACTAGGTTTTTTATTTTGCAAGATCTGCAGTTAGCATTTTAAAAGCTTAACTTTTGTCCAGCAAACTCATAACTCACAAGCTCATTCCAGCTGTTCCCTGGGCCGCGTGGTCTCCAGCCCACACCTACGCTTGGAGCTGGACGTCCCCAACCCCGCAGCTGCGCACACTCCCCGTCGCTGTGGAAACCCTCCGGAAACCCGCCCTGATGGACGAGGTCCTGCCTGATAGCCCATTTTGGAGCAACAGCACGGCGAGAGGCAAATGCAGCCTTCTGAGTGACGGCCCGTCCGCAGCTCGCGAGGTCCAGGGACGAGCTGCCAGGGCGGGTGTGGGCCGGGTGCTTGTGAGGGGGACCCGGCTCTAGAGCCGCCAGGACGTGAGGAACAACAGCGGGGCCGTCACCTGCCGTCCGCACCTCCTGCTGACTGCGGGTAATAGGGCCAGGGGTCAGGGGTCAGATACGCATCTGCAGAACACCCTGAAACCAGGTGCAGACGGTCCAAGTGCATCCTCCGTGTGTCGACCTGCACACCAAGGGTGACACGGCTGGTGTCCTGGTGGGACCCGGCAACACGGGGGCAAGAGCATGTGTGAGACGTGAACAGAAAGGAAAGGTCTGACTGGTTTCCATGGCATGGTCACCAGCCGTGTCCACCAGAAATGCATCTGGAAGTGTTTGTCCAGTGCGTGACTGTTTAACTGCGTTGCTCTTCGCGGTTCGCACATTCGTCAAGCAGGACGGTCCAAGCGGCAGTCACCACCTGTGCTCCTGGCTCCCAGCACCGGGCAAAGCAGAACGTGATCTTTTCTAGCATCTTGTGTGATTAGTAGCAGGGTCTGACAGGAAAGCTGACAGAGAGACGCCTCCCCAGTCTAGCTAAAGAGAAGGCCAGACGCCAAAATCTTCCCTGAGCGGCCGCACAGACGGGGAGAGGAGTGTGAGGAGCCGGCTCGGCCTCTGCCAGGACACGGCCTCTGCCACTCCACGGCCTCTGCCAGGACACGGCCTCTGCCACGCCACGGCCTCTGCCAGGACACGGCCTCTGCCAGGACACGGCCTCTGCCAGGACACGGCCTCTGCCACGCCACGGCCTCTGCCAGGACACGGCCTCTGCCACGCCACGGCCTCTGCCAGGACACGGCCTCTGCCAGGACACGGCCTCTGCCACGACACGGCCTCTGCCAGGACACGGCCTCTGCCACGACACGGCCTCTGCCACGCCACGGCCTCTGCCAGGACACGGACTCTGCCAGGACACGGCCTCTGCCACGCCACGGCCTCTGCCAGGACACGGCCTCTGCCACGACACGGCCTCTGCCAGGACATGGCCTCTGCCACGCCACGGCCTCTGCCAGGACATGGCCTCTGCCACGCCACAGCCTTGCCACGCCACAGCCTCTGCCACACCACGCCACTGCAGGCCCTGCCTCATCTGTGGCATGGCCAGGATGCCGGCAGACACTGACCCGCTCAGGCAGCAGCCTGCAGGCCACGCTCACGACTGCCCGATTGCGCTGATTCCTGCAGGGACAGACTTGGGCAGTTTCCCCAGGACTTGCCATTTGCTCCCTCAGTATTTAAAACTGATCGGGTGATGCACACATTCTTTTTTTTATCTTGAATTTTACCATAAACTGTGAAACTACATTTTTAGCCAGAGGCATCCAGCATCCTCCTCTATCTCATCTCAGCTTTCTGAGGGAAGTCAGGGAAATCCTTTATCACTATTCCCAGAAGTATAAGGCTATTTTGATAACTCAGTACAGTCCGATAGTATTTTAGCTGGTAGCAGTGTTCATTCAACAGACATTCGTGAAGTTACAAAGACCTACGTCCCTGCAGTGTCCAGTGTCTCGCTGATGGAAAAGAACCGTTTGCCGCTACTGCAGGTGCGTCCAGTGGATGCAGAGAGGAAATGCCTCCCCCCACAGTCCGGCTGAGGCTGTGGGTTTTTAAAACCGGGTTGGGAGCCTGCCCTCGTTCCTCCCATCCTGTTAGTCCCAGACATGATTATCCCAGTCTTCGGCCATCGTGTTGAAGCGTTAACTCAATGTGTTCATATTCCTGTATTTGATCTCTGCCTGTGGCATTTATGAAATTGCTCCTGTGAGTACAGGAACAGAGTGAAAACCCACGTATCCATCACATTGCTACGTACGTCAGGGTCAGCACGGTGATTTCATCTGGCCTCAAGTAAATCGATTCCGGTCAGCAGTAGGTCATTAGGTAGGAAATGTCCCATTTCCTTAAGTCCTGAGTTTGACAGTTGACATCTCTGACATTTCACTCTGACACTTCTTTTTTTATTTCTATTGTGAAGGTACATCCTTAGTCTTTCAAATGCACAGTTCAGCTTGTGATTATGTTTCACATTTTTTGGAGCAATTTTTGTAAACAATGGATAAGTCAAAAATTCATGTTATTTTCAAAAAGAGTTCTATTGTGGAACCCATGGTGTGCAGACAGCTCGAAATACCAATGAAGTGTCTGGGAAGGACGTGGCTAATGAACACACAGTACGTTGATGGTTTGATGAGTTCCATTCTGGTGATTTTAGTCTTGAAAATGAGCCACGTGGCGACCCGAGACCAAGGTGGATAATGATGAGCTGAAAGCCGTAGTGGAAGCGAATCCATCTCAACCTACGCATGAACCAGCAGCAAGGTTTGACGTTACTATTCCAACAATATTGGACCATTGGAAACACATTGGCAAGGTAAAGAAGCTGGACAGATGGGTACCGCATGAATTAAATGAGCATCAGAAGAGAAAACGTCTCGAAGCTTGCCTTTCTTTGCTGTCACGACACAAAGGCAAACCATTTCTACACTGTATTGTTACGTGTGATGGAAAAGTGGATTCTTGTTGACAATCACAAGTGTTCAGCACAATGGTTGGATAAACATGAAGTGCTGCAACACAGTCCAAAACTGAATATTCCTCAAAAAAAGCTAATGGTGTCTGGTGGTCCAGCGCTGGTATCATCCACTACAGCTTCATGAAACCTGGTCAGTCGATCACAGCAGATGTCTACTGCAACGGACTGGACAAAATGATGAGGATGCTTGCGATTAAGCAGCAGAGATTGGTCAATAGAGACAGTACAATCCTCTTGCCCGACCACATGTCGCACAAAAAATGCTGCTCAAACTACAGAACCTGGACTTGGAAATTCTCTGTTATCCACCGTATTCACCAGACCTTGCACCA
>JAQIFY010002721.1:0-13110 GCA_028533085.1 Varecia variegata | reverse complement strand
AAAACATATAAGAAGAAAATTCATTGTGATGTTATTTATAATTTAAAAAACAACTGAAAGACTAGGAACAAATCATCATTATGGGACTAGTAAAATAAATTATGGCACATAAAATAATAAAATATTAATAAGCCACTAAAATAAATATGATTTTTCTGCATGTGCAGATGAGCTATTCTATCAGGTGATTAAAGAAAGGTCAATACCATTAGTCAGTATGCTCTCATTATTGTAATAAGCTTAATAATTCCCACAAAATTTTTTATATATGATTTAAATGTTCCCTGAATTATGAACAACAAAGCAGATCTTAAAAGACAAAATTGCTTACTCTTAACACAGCATATGAAAATTAAGCACATCAGGAATTTCCAAAATAAAGAAAAACTTGGCAAATTGTGCATATATCTTGTTCTCTGAAATGTATGTCAGCAGCAATGGCCATGTAAATAGCATGAGATTCTACCTGGCTACATGTATGAAACACAATCAGGGACAAAAGTGGCAAAGAAACATACCAAAGCAAAAATAATTATTGGATGAGAATAGTAGGATAATAAGTAATATGGTCTCCAAAACTTAATGTTAGTGTATACTGTTTTAATTGTTAGAAGAATTAGAGTTTGAGGAGTAAGGGACATAAAGAATTACATATTTAACGCTGCATAAAAAACAACCATTGCTTGGACCTTCAATTCCACTAAAAAATTTCTAAATTTTTTAGAAAAAATTTGCTGATATTGAAGTTGAATGTTAAAAGACCTTGGTCAGGATCTTGTTTCTGATGTGCTCTGGTATGAAAGTAGAATGAAGATCATTATATTACAAATTGGCAAGCAAATCTTAATTCATTCAAAACTATCCTAATAACTATATTTTATATCCCAGAACTAAACTGCAATAAAGGGGCGAAGACAGACAGGTGTGACCGTTCATTTAAAAGAAACAAAGCTTGTCTGCTAATTTGTTTGACTTCTCTTACGTTATTTAAACTCAGTGTCTTCCAAAAAAACTTGCCTTTAGAAAATTTATACCATCTTCTAACTGGTTTTATGTCTCTAACATAAAAACCTGTCCCTGGAAGCATAATGAAATATATTTGCTTATAATTTATACCTTTAAACTGATTCTTAGAACTAGGATTGTCCTCAAATTTAAACCATTATTACCTTTTGCGATTATATTATTTACCTGACATTAAGAAATTCAATTTGAAAAGGAAAAAGAAAAATGTTATACCTGGAATATGATAAATTATGTATAGAAAATAGCTTTCCACTTTGGAACAGTCCCCAGCGACAACAACTTTGACTAAAGTTGAATAAATTATTTTCCAATTCTGATATGGAAGAGCAATTGCTCACATACTAATCTTCATGCAAATTAAGCTATAAACTCTGCAGAAAACGTTAAAACAAACAAAAAATTTAAAAAGCCACCTAAAGACTCTGGAGCCTGAGCAAAACCAGGCAGATTTTGGATAGGAGTAAAATTTAAAGAAAAGCGACTGGTAAGATGTGAGTCCTCCATTTTGTTTATTTAGTTGTGGGTTTTATCCTAAGGGCAGCTGTAGTTGAGACAAAGTCAGGGTGTAAAGAGAGCTGAATCTCTGATAGGAAAGTCCACTGGTTTTTGGCAGGAGCAAGAGGAAGAGCCCCTGAGTGTCTATGACTGTCAGAGAATGAGAAGGAACCCTAGAAGTGTCTGAGAGGAGATGTAATTAGTGGTATGAATGAACTCAGCCATGGCCCTGTCTGAACGTGAACTATAAAGGCTAGAATTTTCAGGCAAGTTCTTTAAATCTGTTACTCTAGCTATGTTTCGTGACTGTCAGAAAATAAATGCATAAGGAATGAAAAGATAAGATATATCCACATAGAAATAGATCTATCCTATATCTATACATTTATCTATTGATATGTCTATATACTTATATATGTGTCCTATCTTTTAAAGAAAGACATACACAAATTATTTAAAAGAAGAAAATGGACATTTTTAGAATTGCAAAACAATATTTAAAATAAAAAAGATTGGATAGGATTAAGAGCAGAATGAAAATGATAGAGAATAGAGTCAGTGATACAGAGATCAGTATATATCATTCAGTCTGAAAAAATGGTGAGTGGCTTATAAAGGAAAAAACAAAAAACAAAGATGCCCCTGGGGCCTAGTAGGGACACCACAAAAGGTCTAACGTGGTAATTGAAATTTTAGAAGAAGAGGAGAGAATGGAACAGGAAAAATATTTGAGGAAATGATAACCCGAGATTCCAAAATTTAATAAAAGTCATGAATTTACTTATTCAAGATGCTCGGTGAACTGCAAATGTAATAAATTCATTCCTAGGCAATTAGTCAAACTATTGAAAACTAAAGATAAGGAGAAAATTTTAAGTAGCCACAGAAATAACAGAACATATAATAACAAGGGCCAAAAATTAGAATGCCTAAAGAGTTCTCATTAGAAACCATGGAACATCAAAGGGAAATAAATAAAGACAGTTTCTGATTAAAGAAAGATAAAGGACCTACACTACAAGAAATACTATTCAATATGAAGAAAAATGATACCAGAGGCAAACTCAGATCTTCGGGAATAAAAGAACACTAGAAATGTTACTGTATGAGTAAATGTAACACACTAAATTCCCTCTTAATTTCTGTATAAAACATATTACTGTTAAAAGAAAAAATGCTAATATGGTTTTGCGATATAGAATGTGTGTGTTTGATACTATTGAAAACTATAACAATAAAAATGGTAGAGTAAAAACAATTATACATTTATGACATCTCTATATTTTACATGAGCTTATTATATTCCTCTTGATAATTAATACGAGATGCTTCAAGTTGTTAGTTGACTGATTAAAAAAATATTGCCTGGTAAATAAATTTAGAATTCAAGATTATGTGGTAGATGTGGTAGTTTATTTTCATCAGTCAAAAATCAATAGATAGAATCATGCATTCATAAACAATGTTTGTTTTTGTTAATGTTTTTATTCCCAATACGTTTGAAAAGTTGAAACAAGTCACTATGAAAGTGCCTTCAAAATGATTAACAATATAAAATTGTTTTAACTTTTTTCTAGAACATTGTGAACTTTTGAGCTTTGGGTTCTTTTTGTTCTTATTACAAAAACCTAAGATGTATTCTCTTGGTAGCTAATCTAGTTTTAATCATGCAGTTAATAAAATATTTATTAAGTAATTCAGTTTTCCTGGTAGCCTGTGTTACTCCCAAAGGTCATGACCTTAAAGAATTTAGTTAATAAAATGTGAAAAATATTTCCTGTCAAAAAAATAGATACTTGAGTTTTTAAAGAATAAGAAGTTTGTTTTTAGAATCTGTAATGTGTTAGTTACTCTAGAGAATTCAGTTGGAATGAAACGAAAGAACTACTGAGCTATTTAATGTCTAAAAGCAGAAGGTGACAAGTCAAGAAATACTTTGGGCAAAATTGCAATGCATGTAGCACAATATCATGCAGATAAGGCTAGGTGAGCACACTTTTTTTTTTTTTTTGTGGGAGGGAATAGTGTATTTGCTCTCTTGCAATTGTGGTTTCTTAATTTGGGGTTTGAAAATTATGTGCAATTATTAATATTTTCAGAAAGGAATGAGAGGCTTGACAAAAGAAAAAATGTTCTTTGCAAGGACTATTAGGGAAGATTTGGTATATACTCTTCTCAAATCTAAAAAATGAGAAAAATGATGGACACACTTATAAAGAATGGGGTTAGCTTGGTTGACCTGGAATATGGTGGCTATATATTTGCTAAGATTGTAAATTGAGAGTTATTCTGTATTCTTATGCATCTCAAAATGGAATTTAAGATATTCTAGCAGGTGTATGCAGGATGGATTTATTCAAGTGGGGGGTGATTGCCTGGGATGGAGACCACTGAAATGACTATAACTTGAATGCAGATTTAAAGTCCTAACATTTTACATGTGTGGGTAGGAAACATTTACATAGCTTGTAAATAATATAGATAATAAAGATTTTTGTGGATTTTGATTAAAACATGGCCATGCGAGGAGGCCCAGTAGATAAAGTGATCAGAATTAACTTTTTCAAGATGAGTTTTGTTATTGCTAATAGACTTTGCTGACATAGAATTGACACACATCGTACAGAATTGTTACACAATTTTAAAGCTGTGAAAAGAATTGGTACATAAGGTTGCAAATAATGACCCATATACCAGTTTATTTTTATTAGAGAAAAAATGATATATTTTAAAATGCCCTTTTAAGAGTTTGTCCTAGAATATTTGGCCTGCAAGATGTTCTGATTTTTTTTTTAATCACGATCTAATGAATTTAGGAAATTTAATATGATATCCTGGGTCCCAAATAATCACAATGAAAGTGGAAAAAACTCTGAAGAGTCCTGCATTTAAAAAAACATAATTAAAAAAAATCTAAATTTATTTAACCTAATGTTTCTTTGTTGTTTTGCCCTAGACCAGCAATTGGCAAATTTTCTGTAAAAGATCAGATAGTAAATAATTTTGACTTTGCAAGACAAGAGACAAAATCAAGGATATTCTATAAGTGCTTGTATAACAAGACTGAAAACAAATTGATACAAATTTTATTGAGGTAATTCAAAATAAAATATAATTAACTACAATGTTTTGTAATACAAGTCTACAAATCAGAAGAATGAAATTTTGTGTGTGCATGGGTTGCAAGTAAGTGTTCCCTGTCATCAAATTGAGAAAACCCTTCTGCAAAAACCATTGTTAGTTTTGAGTGCCCTATAAAAACAAGGGCAGGCTGGACTTTGCCCAAGTATCATAGTTTGTTGAACTCTGCTTTAGACTATGGAAAATTATTGTTTTGGTGCAATGTCTATCAGAATGAGTGTTTTAGAAAATCACTCCTCTGCAATGAAGAGCCAGGGAATGGTAAAACTGATTGGCATGAACCTCCTATGAGAATAACTTTTCTTTTTTAAAATGAAGTTGAAAAGTTATGGTGTGAAGAAACAATAGGGAGTAATGAGCATTGAGTTGTGGATCGACGAACAGCAGTCATTCAAGAGGGACGCTAGGTGAGGTGTCCTCAAGAGAAACTCAGGGTTCAGCCATCGTGAAGAGGAAGCAGCAGCCCTCAGGGGACACTGGGAGTAGAGCCAAGTGGTTGGTTATGGAGTGCCAGTTTTAGAATGTAGAATGAAGGGGTACGGAAAGTTGAGTGGGTAAAGGACCAGGGAGTACCAAGCATTATTATAGGGATGATAGCTTGGTGGAAGATCTGTTAGTAGTAATAGGGTTTACAATCTGGGGATGACGGATGCAAAAAGGTGTAAGTGGCAGAGGGATTTGTTTGATACGGTCTGTGTGAGGAAGGAAGGTGACCACTAAGCCTAGTGTCAGGGGCACTTAGCTGCTACGTTGATGGGATTCGTGAAGCTCCGTGTTCTTCTTTGGTAGAATAAATGCTATTACAAGACATTGTATTTCCTGAACAATGTGATGAAGGATTCTGGACGGTAGACTTGTAATACTATGCAACCAAAGTGACTTTGAACAAATAACTTAGTATCTGGATGTATTTCCATACTTCTTATTCTCATCCTCCTTTTTGTCTGTCCCCTCTTTCTCTTCATTCTTCTTCTTAATACTTTTAAATTCCCAGAAAAGTCTTCTCAGGGAAACTGTTCTGAAAGTTAGCTCATGTCAAGCCATCATCTCTTTTAATCTTTGCTTATCTCATCTTCCATTTATACATCCAGAAATGATAATGCCCTGGTGACATCCACTCAAGAAGCCCACTGTCCATTTGCTCCTCAATCATATTGCATCTCTTCAAGAGTTATGATACAAAGAGATCAATGTAGACAGAATTTGGACTTTTCCATAATATTATCTTGCCAGCTGTCTGAACATCTGCTTTTTTATTTTTATTAGTCTCTGTTTCATCTGTTCTAACATTAAAGTATGATACACATCATGTTAGGAACCATACCCACCTCCCACCAAAAGCTGATGTGAAAAGCAGTCAATTTTAACTGATGGTAGGTTACTTGTTTACTGTATTAATACCTGTAGAATCAGGAGACCTACATAGGAAATGTGTTTGGAGGTTTAATTTGAGAAATCTTTCAGCCTTAGTTGTTATTAATAATATTACAGTGTTTGGGGGATTATTGCTATCACATTTCACCCACTGCTTCTCCACTAGAAGAGAGGGTACACAAAATAATTTTCAGATTAATTAAAAAGAAAATTAAATATTTCAGGATCATAATTTTTAAAACTTTAAGGCATTTTGTTCATCTTTGAATCTCCAAAATGGGATCAATATGTTTCTAGTCAGTTTTTAGGTGGGACTGATCTTCACAATGATCACTCAACTAATACATGAACAATTGCTTAAAAAGTGTCCTCTTCTTATCTCCCACTTCTCTTCAGTTCTCCAGTAATCATTTTACATCCATATCCTGGCTTTCACTCCCTCTCTAACACACATCTCTTTGCCTCGTCATTTTTTCTCCTTTCCTTTCTGCTCTTTCTATACATTGTGTTTTCAACATATGGTCATCTAGATATGCCTTTCCTCACACTATTTTCTCTACTTGTAATAGTGTTCTACCCTTACTCTGCTCACCAAAAGCTACTGGAACTTGCAGGCCCAGGGAAAGTATCATGTCTTGTCTACAGCCTTTTCTGTCCCTCCCATCCCTCTACCCGATTCAGACCACCCCACGTCCTTAACTCAGATTCCAATAACACTTTGTTTGTGGTTTGCTATGTTATAAAAAGATGATATTTTGTGAATTTATTAACTCTTTCCTTATCTTTCTCATTTTAAACTGTGAATTTCTCAACAGCAGGAGCCTATGACCTAATTACTGTTGTCTCACACACATGGTCCACATTAGGACTGCAGTAAAACTGTAAATGCATGAGTGAGTTGTGTAACTGTTCTGCCTCTGTGCATACACCCAACTGTACTCATGCACAACTTCCTATCTTCTTTCAGCTTTGAACTTTCTTCATTAATAAATTTAAAAAAATATTTTCTCCAAATAGTCACCAATATTTACATGTTTCTTTAAAAGATATGGAACTTACAATATCATTTGGTATTAACATTTGACAAAAATGCTATTTCCCTAGGAAGTCTACCTAATTGTTCTGTCCAAGGTAGCTTTTTCTATTTTGTTTGTCAATGCCATCTCCAAGGAAGAAGCAAATAAAACAACTACAGGCATTAATCCTTATTTATACAAGGGCAAGTAGATGAGATTTAGTAAAGCAGAAGGTTATTTTATAGATGGATTAAAAGATATGCCTAAACAGTATACTTTGCTGATAATTTCAGCCTGAAGAGTTTGGTCTTTCCCCTTTGTGGAATATGGAGTAGTGAAATGTTGTTTTGTTTTCACTATTGTTGTTAATTGCACAGTGTCAGTGAGAACACTGACAGAAAGCTTCTGTTTTGTTGTTGTATTAGAGGATCCCAATGAGAACTAAAGGGAGGAAGAGCAGAGAATAATCTATTGCAAACAATAGATTCTGAGAATTACTCAGAATCAGAGTACTCTTTAAACACCCTCTTACAGGTTTTTACCCCCCAAATAAAAAGTTATTAGGGCATATTATGTTGCATTTATACATACATCATAGGCAATATGTAGTTATATCTCGTAACTGACAGATTAACTGAATCACAAGGGATCACCAGGTCTAAAAAATCTCACATGAGGGGTGGAGACACAGGAAAATATTCTAACTGCTTTTTATTCTGGATCCCAAGTTATGCTTGAATTTACATGATTTCCATCCTCAGTTCATTATTGGTTCAATTAAAGTTCTTAAGAACATTAGGTAGAATTAATTCTGGATATAGGTATTCTGTTACTAAGTTTACTTTTCTATGATTATTTTACTGGTGTCTATTATTTTTGATGGATATAGCAAAAAATGTTTAGATGTTTCTGTATTCTAAAAAAAAAAAACAAAAAACAAAAAAACAACTCATATTTGTTCATTTGTGGCCAAGGATGCCTTGAAATTGCATGAAGTAGAATAGAGTCTAGAGCTTCGGAAAAATGTGCATGGGAGATAACCAAGGCTGGTTCCACTGTCTGCATTTTTCAATTTGTTTTCTTATCAGCATGTCCATAAACTGGAAAAGTATTAGGCACAAACCCATTGATAAGCATATGAGAATTTCTTCCAGTCTCCCTCACCCTTCTTTGTGGAATACCGTATAAGAATTTTGGAGTCCATATTTGAAATACAAAAAGTACAATACAAACATAAAACAAAAATTATTTTATTTTAACATCAGAGGCTAAATTGTATTGCAGCATCCTTTTTTGCTAATATTTAGATGGAGGAGAGGCAGTACAACCAGCTGGGAAGCAAGAGTGGTTAATTCAGTTTATTCTCAACATAAATGATAGTGAAGGACTTTCTTACCCAGGAGGGTTTGAAGGTTAAACTGTTGCATGTCACCTGCTAATTAGGATTCCTGGGAGTAAGCAACAGAAATGGACTCTGGCTTACTTTGACAGAAAATGAATTCATTAAAAATATACCTGAAAGCTCTCAGAATCAATGAGAAAGTTGGAATGCCAGGACTGGAGCTATGAGGGGCCTGGCATTTTTTAACATGGGAATGTGTTCAGGAAAATCTGATCAGGATGCTGTAACTGGCAGCTACATCAGTGGGCATCATTCACCCCCACCCTTGCTGTATGCTTGAGGGTTTGCTGTTGCTCTTCTGAATTTCTCAACTGCAATTTTATTCCTGAAAATTTTAGAGTCATGGGTGGTGGCCTGACCTAGGGATGTTTCATCTGGCTTTTTGTCTTTGTGATTGAAGACTGGGCTCTACTTCCCACCAAGACTCACGTAATACAAGGATCCTCCAAAGTAGGAAGAGAAGTCAGACATGGAGTGGCCAAATAAGAGAAAACAATGTACACTGTGTAGCTGATATAGAGAAACAAAGCGTATGGTGACTAACTTACCAGCTTCAAATGCTTATGCTTCTTTTTAGTGATGATGAGCTAGAAGAAAGAAAATAGGCATAAAGATGGGGTGGTGGAGGAAAAGAGAAAGAGATGAAAGAGAGATAGAGGAGAAAATGGACATGAAATGACTAAATAAAAATAATCTAGCACTTTCACTCATACAAGTCATACATAGGACTTTTTTTCTAGCAGTAGTAATATTGATGACTGTCTTCTGTGGTTTCCAGTTTATTTCTTGGGCCCCATAAATATTTTATTAATATTTTCAATTATTAAAGTGATATATTCATCACAAAGTCTTCTCGTATGCTATTAAATAAATGTGTTTTAAGGACTGATGTAACCAAAAGAAAGTCTGCTATTATATTTCATTGATTGGACCTGGTCTTTTTGCTAACTTTTATCTAGCATCCATTTGTCTCCTAAATAATCATGGAGTAAAAGATCAGGCTTTGGGACTGGGAAGTAACTTACATAATTATGAATTTAAGACAAAGGGGCATTTTTCACTTCTTTGAAAATGCATAATGTGCTGTGAAGGTGTTAAGAAATAAGAACTCTTTGAAAGGGCTTTCTGATATGAATAATTGCAAATGTCAAGGGATAAGAGTTTTCTGATAGTGATTCTATTTCTAGAATGTCAGGTACTGATGCAAAGGTGACATGAGTGATTTGAATGAGTCGTTCTGTGTCCCAGTGATGGTCCTGTAGAGAATTGAAAGCAGTACTTTATAACCAGCAGAGAGATTTATTTAAGGCCAAAATGTCAGAGGTAATCAAACTATTTAACTTGTGCTCATAGCTTTACTTTGCATTATATTAATGGACACACAGAATTTATTACATACTGGCAAATTAAGGAAACAGAATTTTATAAAGAGTAAAGTCAAATGGTATATTGTGGCTTTCCATAAAATATCGATGAATATCGAGTAATATTTTAAATTAATTATCAATATTAACATAAGTTGCTTTAAGTTTATTTTAGCATGTATGGAGCAAAGTATACAGATCTAATTTTTGTGAATACTCCCATCTACATAGGGTCCAGAGCAGAAACAGAACATTGTTTACACCACAGATAACCTCTATTCTGTCCTCTACCAGTTACCATTTCCTCCTAACGATAATCATTATCTTGACTTGCAACATCATTACTGGTGGTTATAAATAGCATTACTGTGAGAATTCTTTTTTTAATTCAGAATGTTATGGGATTACAAACACTTTGGTCACATAAATTGCCTTTCCACCGTCTGAGTCAAAGCTACAAGCATGCCCAGCCCTAGAAAGAGTGTGCTACATCAATTATGTGTGAATTTATTTATCCATCCCATTCTCCCCACCACCTGCCTGGTCCCCAATGAATGTTACTTCCATGTGAGCACATAAATATTGATCTATTAGTACCAATTTAATGGTGAGTACCTGTGGTGTTTGTTTTTCCATTCTTATGATACTTCACTTAGAAGAATGGGCTCCAGCTCTATCCAGGATAATACAAGAGGTACTAGTTCACCATTTTTTATGGCTGAGTAGTACTCCATGATATACATATACCACATTTTATTAACCCACTCACGTATTGATGGCCACTTAGGTTGTTTCCACATCTTTGCAATTGTGAATTGTGCTGCTATAAACATTCGAGTGCAGATGTCCTTTTTATAGAATGTCTTTTTTCCCTTTGGGTAGATACTCAGGAGTAGGATTGCAAAAAATGGTTGCAATCAAATGGTTGTTCTGCCTTTAGTTCTTTGAGGTATCTCCATATTACTTTCCATACAGGTTGTACTAGTTTGCAGTCCCACCAGCAGTGTATGAATGTTCCTATCTCTCTGAATCCACACCAACATTTGTTGTTTGGGGATTTTTTGATAAAAGCCATTCTCACTGGAGTTAAGTGGTATCTCATTGTGGTTTTGATTTGCATTTCCCTGATGATTAGAGATGTTGAGTATTTTTTCTTATGTTTGTTGGCCATTAGTCTATCTTCTTTTGAAAGATTTCTGTTGATGTCCTTTGCCCATTTTTTAAGGGGTTGTTTGATTTTTTCTTGCTTATTTGCCTGAGAATTCTTGTATATGTCTTTTGATATAAAAAATACAGAAATCTCAATCTTTCTGTCTCCCCCCCTCCAACCTTTACACTTCTGTTAGGTATACACCTTGGAGTGGAGTTGCTGAGTCAAACAGTTATACACATGCGCTGCTTTGGTAAAAATTGTTGAAAGGATTTACAAAGTGATTGTACCAATTTACCTTCCCACTAGCAGTGCATAAGAATTCTGATTGTTTTACATCCTTGACAACATTTATTATTGGTTCTTTTTCATTTTAGCTATTGTAATACCAAAATATTCTTGGTTTTCTTGTTTGTTTATATTAGTTCATGTTACAAAAAGAATCTAAGTGATATAAATAAAAATAAGGACTTTCTGTTCATCAGTTGATACTTAAAGACTTTCAAGAGTAATTCCTCCAATTGTTTCCTAGACTAAAATATGGCATATTGCTTAGAAGAGGAAACTTTTCTTCAATATTCAATGGAACCAGACACATTACAAGAATATGACTTCTATATTTCAAAGATTTTTATTTATTAAAAAAATTAAGTGTTTTTCAACATCTTCTATGCATGATGCAATTCAAAGTGTTCTCATTTCACAATCTTTTTTTCTGATAAAAATAATTATATATATGCTTTAATATTGTCCATATGATGAAATTTTCTCATTTGCTGAAAAATAATAGTATCTGTCCCTAATAGTTGTTGTACTTCACTGCAGAATCTTTGTTTTTGATTTATTTCCAAAACAATTTTATATTAAATTCATTTAAATAACAAATATTTAGTTTACTGTAATGTGATTCCTAAAGAAGTAGATAAACTGGAATGATTGAAAATTAAAAGCTGTTACTGGCAAAACAAAAGGCCTAAGGTTCCATGTGAATTTTGGGCCAGGGCTTTTGGTGAGGCTGGAGTGTGGCTGATGGGCCGAGAGCCACAGGAGCCAAGGACATGGTTGCCTGAAAGTTCAAGTTCTGTTAGGGCAGGGCACAATGTAAGAGCTGCATATGATTTGAAGGTTATACAACCAGGGCTAAAAAAAAAAAAAAAAAGGAAAATAGCTGCCTAGCAGCAATGATTAACTCTGGAGGGTGAAGCTTGGAAGGATTCAAGAGAGAAATACTAAAGCATTTGCATTATAATTCACAACTATTTTAGACATGAGCATTTAGGCCTATGTTAGGAGCTATAACTCCATTTTGCCAATTATCATTTCTATTAGGCAGAATATTTGAATTATGTTCCTGACAGCAGTCTTCCATTTCCACCATCCATTCTGAAATTACCACCAATTATTTTCCCAAATATTTTCCTAAAGTTGATCAAATCACTCACCTGCTTATGAACAATTTAAAATTGTCAATTACCAGAAAAAAAAAAGTTTAAACTGTTTGATCTGGTATTCAGGCTGTCCTGTGGCTTGGCACCAACTTTAGCTTTAGAGCAACCATAGGTATATAGAGATGTACTGATACCCCAAAAAACTATTGTCCAGATATTTCTATAAAGTTGTTCAGCTTTTGTTTTGGTTCATTCTGTTGTTCCCTCAGCCTGGAGATTCTTCTCTCTATCTTCTTAATCCTGCTGAATCGCTCCTTGTCCTTTACAACACGGTGTAAACTCAGTATCTCTTTAAACATACTTATGAACCAATTCTCCTATTCCAACCCCTGCCATTCATGGCTAAGCCCTATAATATATGCTTTTCTTCACTGGGTTTGAGAGGTTTATCTACCTGTCCTTCACATAAAATTATAATATTCTTGAAGATACGGACTATATATCAAAATCTTTACAACTCAGGGACACTTAGCAGAGCACTTTCAGACAACAAATTACAAATGGGCATTTAAAGGCATAGGGAGTTAAGTGATATCTCCCTATGCCTTTAAATGCCCATACGATCCAGCAATCCCATTATTGGGCATCTACCCAGAAGAACAAAAGTCATTCTATAATAAAGATACTTGCACCCGAATGTTTATAGCAGCACAATTCACAATCGCTAAGAGGTGGAAACAACCCAAATGTCCAT
>JAQIFY010002720.1:0-13111 GCA_028533085.1 Varecia variegata | reverse complement strand
CTCGAGGTCAGAAGTTCGAGACCAGCCTGAGCAAGAGCGAGACCCCGTCTCTACTAAAAATAGAAAGAAATTATCTGGCCAACTAAAAATATATATAGAAAAAATTAGCCGGGCATGGTGGCGCATGCCTGTAGTCCCAGCTACTCGAGAGGCTGAGGCAGTAGGATCGCTTAAGCCCAGGAGTTTGAGGTTGCTGTGAGCGAGGCTGATGCCATGGCACTCACTCTAGCCCAGGCAACAGAGTGAGACTCTGTCTCAAAAAAAACAAAAAACAAAAAAACTAAGAATGAAAGATTTGGACCAGTGGATTACCAAGGCCCTTTTCCTTCTCTGTGCTCTATGTTATTTTGAAGAATATTGTAAATCATCATGAGAATAGCAAGATAATAATTGACTTTTTAAAAAAGTGCATTAGATTTGCAGAAGAGCATTTAATATAATCAAGCAATTAAACCAAATGCACTAGGTATTGTCTTTTATCCAGGAAACAATAAATTAGGCAGTTTTGTGACATTGCATTGTGCTTTCGGAATTCTTACAATGGTTAAAAGATGCTTTTTGTCATTTCCAGTTTAGAATCATAACCCAATTTCCTGAAAATTCATAATTTATTTTGATAATTTCTGGCTAACTAGGGGCCTGTATTCAGTTAACCTGAACCCCGCATCTGGCAATATTTTGAAATATAGTTGCTATAGTGCCAACATCTGTTTAGTCCTGTGGCTTCTCTTAGTTAGAGCTATGTGGTTCCTTCACTTGTTTCACAAATGAGATGGCTCTTTACTATTCTGTGCTGGTTGTTCTGGAAACATGTCCTGGTTTTCTGCATCTCAAAGTGTAAGTCCCAGAACTAAACAGGCAATTCCAACATATTTATCATGTAAGATCATGGAGCTATGTAGTAGGCAAAATAATAGTTTCCCAAAGATGTCTGTATTCAGATCCCAGGAACCTCTGATTTTGGTACTTTATATGACAAAAGAGACTTTACAGATGTGATAAATTAAGAATTTGAGATGAGAAGGTTATCCTGAATTATCTGGTAGGTCCAATGTAATCACAAGGATCCTTATAAGTGGAAGAAGGAAGCAGTATCAGAGAGAAGTTTGAAGATGCTCCACTGCTGGCACTGAGGATGAAGAGGCCACAAACCAAGGAAAGCAGGCTACCTCCAGAAACTGGAAAAAGTGAAAGAATTGATTCTCCCCTAAAGCCTCTGGAAGGAATGCAGCCTCGCTGGCACCTTGATTTTAGCTCAGTGAAACCTAATTTGGACCTCTGACTTCCCAAATGCCACCTGTTCATGGCCCCTTCCATCTTCAAAGCCAATAAAGGAACATCTTCAAATCTCTGACTGTCCTGCTTCTGTCATCACGTCTCCTCGCACTCTCCCTCCGGTGTCTTTCACTTACAAGGGCCCCTATGATTACATTGGGTCCACCGGGATAATCCGGGACTCTCCTTAAGATCCTTAATCACATCTGCAAAATCCCATTTACCAGGTAAAGTAACACATTCAGAGCATCCAGGGATTAGGACTCAGGCATCTTCTGCGTACCACACCCAGTTTGGGTGAAGACAATAGATAAGGTTGAAATGGTAGGAAATGAGGTAGGAGAAGCAGCCATGGGTCTGATCACATAGGGCCTTATAAATCAAGCTAAGTATTTTGGATTTTATTCTGTGATGGAATGCACTGGAATATTACTAGCAGGAGAATGACATTATGATTTATATCTTATAAAGATCATTTTAGGTGTGGCAAATTGACTAAAGTGGAAGTAAAGAGGCTCTCCAATGAGAGGCTCTCAAAATACTCCAGGCAAGAGATGATAGTAGCTTGGATTAGGGTAATGGGGGTAGAGGAGGTAAGCATTGATTAGATTCATGATATGTGTTGAAAGTGTGGAGGGAATATTTAACGATGAGTTCAAGGCTTTTGCCTCGAGCAACTGGGTGAATTTTGGTATAATAGATATAGAATGCTGCAGGCGGAGATTTTGGTTTGTTGTAGGGGGAATAAAAATAAATTTGAAGTGCCTGGTAGACATCCAAAGGGAGGTGGTAAGTAGGCAGTAATGTTTATCATAGACTAGCCTGGAATTAAGAGGAGAGGTAGATCAGGAGACAAATATTTGAGAATCATAACTCTATAGACAATAAAGCCTTCAGAGCAAGTGAAAGTTTACCCTATTTATTTTCCAAACCAGCACATATTTTTTGTTTTAACCTTTTGACAATTTCAGACTTACAGAAATGTGACAAGAATAATACATAGAATTTGCATTTATCTTTCACTCAGATTCACCAAATGTTAACATCTTACCATTGCTTTATTATTTCTCTCTCTCTACTCACCTGCATATGGACATTTTTTTTCCTTAAACTGTTTGAGGGTGAGTTACAGACATGATACCTTATAGCCCTAAAAATTTCAGTGAGTTTTTTCCTACAAACATTCTCTTACATCAGTGATTCTCAGAGTATGGTTCCAGGGTCAGCAGAAACTGCATCACCTGGAAACATGTTAGAAACCCAAATGATAGTGCCCCACCCCAGACCAATTGATTTTGATAATTTTGCTGTGGTTATGAAAGGAAATTAACAGGACTTCAAAACTATTACCTAATTTATAGACATTATTTAGATTTCATCAATTGTCCCAGTCTTTGATAGCAAAAGTACAAAATGGGACACTTTTGAGATTAAAGGGAACCACCAACAATAATTTTACCAAGACAAAGTGGTAAAGTATCATCATATAAGGCAGTTCAGGAGGTATAGTTAATTTTTCTTAATAAGGACACTTGGGGCTGCGCTCGGTGGCTCACGCCTGTAATCCTAGCGCTCTGGGAGGCCGAGGCGGGAGGATCGCTCGAGGTCAGGAGTTCGAGACCAGCCTGAGCAAGAGCGAGACCCTGTCTCTACTAAAAAAATAGAAATTAGCTGGACAACTAAAGATATATATAGAAAAAATTATCCGGGCATGGTGGCGCATGCCTGTAGTCCCAGCTACCCGGGAGGCTGAGGCAGGAGGATCGCTCGAGCCCAGGAGTTTGAGGTTGCTGGAGAAGAGGGCTAAGAAGGAATCCCACTGAGAGGTCTGGAACTAGAGGCTTCCTGTGAAGGAGAAATCGCATCCAGGGAGGGAGGAGAGCGAAGACTATTGCTGAAAGGAGGGAGTGGTCGACAGCGGCAAATGATGCCAAGAAGTCCAGTATGATGGTAAATGGAAATGCCTATAAGATTTTGTAAGTCAAGGTCCGTAGTGATCTTGCCAAATGGGCTCAAAATTGAAAGATGAGAAAGTGGACACAATATGTGGAAAACTGTCTTACAATGGAGCAAAGATAGGGAGAGGGATGTGGGATTCAGGAAGGTTTTCTTCTTTTAAGGTGGGGCATTTTATATTATGTCGATTACTGCTCAGAAAAATTCTTTGTAGAACACCCTAGGGAGGTTTACCAACCACTGATGCCTGGGTCTCGTCTCCAGCGACTAGGATTTAATTGATCTGGGGAGCAACCAGGTTCACGGGGATTTTGAAAATCAAATGGAATAATCAAATCTGTTTAGTTACAGTATCCAATTTTTCCGACAAGCGTCCATAGGCAAATGAAGGGCTCGTTCCAGTAACTCCAGTCCCCCAGAAGACAAGACAGGAGGAAAGAAAAACAACTTCGGTGCGTCTCGCGGGAACCTCGGATAAAGAACCCGCCTCCTGCGGGGGTCGCGGGCGGCGCCCTTCGAGCTCCCTCGCGCCCGCCGCCCCCGCGGCCCGCTCGCCAGTGCGCACGCGCAGGACCAGCCTGGCCGCGCGCTCCCGCCCTCCGCGCTCGTCGCGTTCCTGCCTCCTCGGGAGCTGCTGCCCTGGCCGCCGCGCGGGAGGGAGGCCGGGATGGCAGATGAGATCGCCAAGGCTCAGGTCGCTCGGCCTGGCGGCGACACGATCTTCGGGAAGATCATCCGCAAGGAAATCCCAGCCAAAATCATTTTTGAGGATGACCGGGTAGGCGCCGGGCACCGCTTCGCTCGGGGCTGTGGCGGGGGCCGCCGCCCGCGGACACGCCGGTTTCCCGCGGAGGGCAGGGACGGGAAGGGACCGGGCCGTCTGGCCGAGCGGGCCCCCCGCCAGCGGGCAGGGCCGCGGGCGCCCCGGGGCGGGCTGCCGGCGCGTGCCGGCGCTCCGGTTACGCGTTATCAGCTCCGGGCGCGGGCCAGGCCGCCGGGCGCCCTCGGTGCCGCACCGCGGGGCCCGGGCGCGTGTTGGGGCGCGCCAGGTCCCCGGCGTGGACGCCCGCAGGCTCCCCAGCCCCTCGGACCTCGCTGGGGCTCAGGAATCTCGGAGTCTCGCCGGCGCTCTGCCCGACTGGAAGAAACCCGACCGCGCCCTGACTCGGGCCCAATCTCCGCGATCTCCCGCGCGCAGCCCGCCTGCCAGGGCCCGGCGTTCGGGGCCGCTCCGGCTTTCGCCCGCGACCCCCAGCTGGGGCTGGGGACGTCTGGGATTTGCTTGCTTTCGACCTCTCCCACTGAGGATTTTGTGCTTACAGATACCGAATGATTTCTTTTACATTCGACAGGAAAGTAATTTTATGCCAGGGGACTAAGAATGTAGTTTTTGTCGACATCTTTATAGGTGAGAACCCAGTTGATGTAACTTTAAGACATCTTGGGTAAATTGTTTCGTGGACAGTTTCATTTTGGATTTGGATCTCGGATAAAGCTGCGCAAGAGGTTGGCTGATTTAGGTAGAACAAATTTTGTAAACATTTTGTTAAATTAACATTAAGAAATGTAAGAAAAACATTCACTTTGTGTTATCTAAGACTTAATTAGGTTCCTCGAGGTGAATTTTATTTAGATACCTTTATTTGTCTCTAGTTAGGGGGAAGTTCTTTTGTTTTAGAGAAAGCATATTTCCTTTTAAAAGCTTGCAGTTGCCTTTTATAAATGATCATTGAAATGCTGACTTGAACCACCTAAGTCCACCAGGGCAACAGCATGAAGCATTCTAAATGATACAGCATTTTTTAGGGAGTACCAAATAGACTTGCTCGTGAGACAGTTAAGCATGAATAGGTTTTATGAAGCAGCTTCTACCTCCAGTAAGGGAGCAAACTATACAAAAACATTCATGCAGCATTTGTATTTACAGACACTTCCAATGTGGTTAATAATTTGTGTAAATGCTACTTATACTCTTTCATTCTACAGAAGAGAATAGGTGTATTTCCTAAATAGTTGAATAAAGTGGGAAGAATGGATATTAATCATATATCACAAATGTTAATTACAAATATGTAATTAACAAAACTGGTCACAACCGGAAAGGAAAAAACCAGGAAATTGCACAAACAGGCCTCTGACCTGGGCATGGTGGAAGGGGGAGGGGAAACAGTAGGTTTCATTTAGAAACTATATATACTGGGATCAGGAATGAATAGCAGTTTACATTAGACAAATTCAGGGTTGAGGCGAGAGAGGATCATTGCAGTTCAGGGCACAGCCATTGAAAAAACCCTGAGGGTGGAGAGTTATGAAGGACGGTGTAACTTGATCAGGAAGAGTTGCTTGAGATCATACTGGAGAGGCCGACAAGGATTAGCATGGGTAATTTCTGCTCATCCGTTGGATCTCATTTTAAATGTCATTGTCTCATTTAAACCAGGGACAGTGGTTGTCCCTGACCACCTAATTTAAATCAGGTTTTTCTGTAATAATCATCTCACCCTTTACTTTTCCTTTGTAACGTGTGTGACCTTTGGTAATTATACCTTTTTTTTTTTTTTTGAGACAGAGTCTCGCTTTATTGCCCGGGCTAGAGTGAGTGCCGTGGCGTCAGCCTAGCTCACAGCAACCTCAAACTCCTGGGCTTAAGTAATCCTTCTGCCTCAGCCTCCCGAGTAGCTGGGACTACAGGCATGCGCCACCATGCCCGGCTAATTTTTTCTATATATTTTTAGTTGGCCAGATAATTTCTTTCTATTTTTAGTAGAGACGGGGTCTCGCTCTTGCTCAGGCTGGTCTCGAACTCCTGAGCTCAAACAATCCGCCAGCCTCGGCCTCCCAGAGTGCTAGGATTACAGGCGTGAGCCACCGCGCCCAGCCATACCTTTATTTATTTATTTGTTTTCCCGTAAGACTCTATAAATTCTGTGAAAAGGACCATAAGACCATGTGTATTGTATACATTTGTGTTTTCTTAGCATCTAGTACAGTGCCTCTTATGTGGTTAGTGCTTAATAAATAATTGAAAGAATAGCCAGGCCTAGTGGCTCGCCTGTAGCCCCAGCTACTTGGGAGGCTGAGGTGGGAGGATCTCTTGAGCCCAGGAGTGTGAGGCTGCAGGGAGCTATGATTGTGCCACTGCACTCCAGCCTGAGTGACAGAGCAAGACCCTGTCTCTTAAAAAGAAAAAAGTTTTAGCCTACTGATGCACTAAAACTGATTTTTTTTTTTTTCTTTTCCCTAGTGTCTTGCTTTCCATGACATTTCCCCTCAAGCACCAACACATTTTCTGGTGATACCCAAGAAATTCATATCCCAGATTTCTGCAGCAGAAGATGATGATGAAAGTGTAAGTAAATTTCTAACACAATTTTTTTTAATTGGGAGATTAAATTTTGTCCTTAGAGTGATACTACATTTTCATCTTCCTGAAGGTTTTACTGAGGAAAAACAGAAAAACCATTAGGACTTAAATACAATGTATAAATAGTTTGATTTTTGATAAAACAGAGACATTCAGAAATAAGAAACATTAAAAAAAATTTTATGGAATGCTTCACGAATTTGCATGTCATTCTTTTATAGGGGCTATGCTAATCTCTGTGTTGTTTCATTAGAAATGAGATACATTTTATTGGCATGTCCATAATTCCATGAATTGGTATACTATGTGATTGAATCAGCAAAAATATATAAATGGAAAATATATGGCTGAAATTCTAGTAATGAAAAGTGTTTTAAAGGATGATTTGTGCAGATACGTTGGAGGTATATAATTGAAGTCACTAATATATGAAACTACAAATCCGTTAAATCATGTATACCCAAAACACGTATCATAAAGTCCATGTATATAACTCACAGTGACCCTCTCCAACTCTCAATTACATATGCCTAGTATGACTAAAAGTTTGGTTACTAAATCTAATTAGAGCAGACACTGGCAATCTATGCCAGTGCAAATCTGGCCTGTTGCCTGTTTTTGTAAATAAAGTTTTATCAGATCACAGCCACTCTCATTTGTTTAATTATTGTCTATGGTTCCTTTTGCACTACAAAGGCAGAGTTGAGTAGTTTTGATAGAAGCCATTTGGCCCACAAGCCTACAATATTTACTTTGTGGCCCTTTGCAGAGAAAGTTTCCTGCTTATTGGATGAGAGGCAGCAGCCGAGAAACAGAAAGAGGGACATCTGGGGTATTCAGAATAGATTACGTAGCTCTGTAGAACGAATTGGGAAACCTGTGAAATAAAGATATAACTTGAAGAACACAGGCCGGGCGCGGTGGCTCATGCCTGCAATCCTAGCACTCTGGGAGGCCGAGACGGGCAGATTGTTTGAGCTCAGGAGTTCAAGACCAGCCTGAGCAAGAGCGAGACCCTGTCTCTACTAAAAATAGAAAGAAATTATATGGACAGCTAAAATATATATATAGAAAAATTAGCCGGGCCTGGTGGCGCATGCCTGTAGTCCCAGCTACTTGGGAGACTGAGGCAGGAGGATCTCTTGAGCCCAGGAGTTTGAGGTTGCTGTGAGCTAGGCTGACGCCACGGCACTCACTCTAGCCCGGGCAACAGAGTGAGACTCTCTCTGGAAAAAAAAAATAAAAACACAACAATCCTGGAACTACTTTATACATGGCTAGGTAGGCTTTAATATCTCTGATCTTGTTGGATAGGATTGCATACTAAACAGTTAATTTGTAATTAAATTTTATATTAATAGTTATAACCATGAGTGGTCAAGAGAAGGTAAATCACGTTGAATAAACTTTTTGTTTCTTTCTTTTTTTTTTTTTGAGACAGGTCTCCCTGTGTTGCCGGGGTAGAGTGCGGTGGCGTGATCATAGCTCATTGCAGTCTCAAATTCCTGGGCTCAAGTGATCCTCCTGGCTCAGCCTCCTGAGTAGCTAGGACTACAGGCATGCACCACCATGCCTGGCAAATATTTTTTATTTTTTGTAGAGATAGGGGTCTTGCTATGTTGCCTAGGCTGGCCTCGAACTCCTGGCCTCAAGCGATCCTCCTGCTTCAGCCTCCCAAAGTGCTAGGATTACAGCTACCACACCTGGCCTGAGTAAATTTTTTAAGACAACAGAATATACATAAAACATATAATATACATGTAACATACAATCCACCTATGTAAAGTATATAAGTCACTGGTTTTTAATATGTTCAGAGTTTTGCAGCCATCACCATAGTAAGTTTCAGAACATTTTCATCATCCCCAAAAGAGAACCTATACCCATTAGCAGCTACTCTCCATTCTGCCCACTTCACCAAGTCCTTCCCCAAACGCTAGGCAACATATAATCTACTTTCTGTCTCTAGATTTGCCTATTCTGGACATTTCATATAAGTGGAATCATACAATATGTGGTCTTCTGTGACTGTTTCTTTCACTTAGTGTAATGTTTTCAAGGTTCGTGTTGTAGCATGTTTCAGTACTTTATTATCTTACGGCCAAATAATATTCCCTTGTATGGATAGACTGTATTTTATTTATATATTCTTCATTTGATGGATATTTGGGATAGATATTCCACTCTGGCTACCGTATATACTGATGTGATAATTTGTAACGTGTCTGTGTGGGCATGTATTTTCATTTTCTTTGGTATATTCCTAGGACTGGAATTGCTGGGTCATATGGTAACTATGTTTGTCCTTTGGAGGAACTGCCCAGTGTTTCCCAAAGTTGCTGCATCATTTTATATTCCCACCAGCAATGTATGAGGGTTCCGATTTCTCCACATCCTCATCAACATTTGCTTTTCTCTTTTTGATTCTAGCCATCCTACTAGGTGTGAGGTGGTATCTTATTGTGGTTTTGATTTGTATTCCCCTGATTTCCCCCTGCTTCTAGTTTTTTTTTTTTTTTTTAAAGCAAGTCATGGACATACCATTTCAGGATGGACTTCTTGTTATTTTCTTTGTTTTAATTTTTTTTTTTTTTTTTCACTATTAAGCATCAGTGGCAAGGATGGACTTCTTAATAATGATGCTGGGATACTTTTTTTTTTTTCCATCCTGGAATACTTATTCTTATCAAAAAATGAAATCGGATCACAGCCTCATGCTTTGCATAAAAATCAATTCAGATGCATTACAGACCTTATTAGGAATGATTTTTTAGAAGCCAAAATTAGAGAATATCTTTATGACTTGGGGTTGGAAAGGAAGGATTCCTTAATAAGAAACAAAGTAGAATCCATAAAAGAAAAAGGGTGATTGAACACATTAAAATTAAGAACTTGTGTTCACCAAAAGGCTCCTTAAAAGAGTGAAAAGGCAAATCACAAACAGAAAAGATTTGTAACCTCTGAAGTAGGGGAGAAGGTGGAGAAAGTAACTGAACAGGACTCTGGGAAGCCTTTAGGATATGGTAATGTTCTATTTTTTCATCTGGTAGATATGTAAATACTTGCTTTATTATTTTTAAATTGTTCATATGCTTTCATACATTTTTATCTGTAGTATTTCACAAAATTTTTTCAAATGTTGAAATCAAGAATGGATACTTTGTGTCTTCAATGTTTCCATTATTTACTTGGGGGTACCTTTTTAAAGTGAGATATTATTTTTGAAACTTAGAAACTTCAGGGCATTAATTTTTCTTTTTTTTTTTTTTTTTTTTTTTTGTTTTTTTTTTGTTTTTTTTTTGTTTTTGTTCTATCCCAGAACTAGCAACCAGGCATTAATTTTTAATTCATTATGTTCTTACAAATCACAGAGTTCAAAGGTTAGAGTGAGTAGTGCTTAATGGTAAAATACCATCTTCAGTAACTGAAAGATTAAAACTTTTTAACATTCAGTATAATTGCACAATCGTGGCATTTTAAGGTCAGAGCTTCCTACTGAAATGCAACTCTTGCCTGTAAGGATAGATAGAATGTTAGTTTTTACTCAGTTAACTTTCTAAATTAGAGTTTTATGGTCTCTTTTACATAGAAGACAGTTCTTTGCCATGAAAAATTTATTGAACCAGCTTTACCCTGTGCTAACACATAATTAAATCAGTGACCAGCATAGGTGCATGCTATATATAATTCAGTGCAGATGCTCCTTGACTTACAGTGGGGTTATGTCCTGATAAACCTCATTGTGAATTGAAGATAATCGTATGTTGAAAATTTATTTAATACATCTAATCTACTGAACATTATAGCTCAGCCTAGCCTACCTTAAACGTGCTCAGAACAGTTACATTAGCCTACAGTTGGGCAAAATCATCTAGCAGAGAGCCAGCCTATTTTGTAATAAAGTGTTGAATATAATTCATGTAAGACTATTAACATTGCATATCACTAGTCTGGGAAAAGATCAAAATTTGAAGTACGGTTTCTACTGTGAATGCATATTGTTTTTGCACCATGGTAAAGTTGAAAAATCATAAGTTGAACCATTGTGAGTTGGGGACTGTCTGTACTTTAAAACTGGGAATTTTTCACCATTTCAGATCTGTAAGCCCATTTCTTGAATGCGGGCTTTTAACAGTCATCCCTTCTTGTGATCTGATTATTATAGTTTTTCCCGTAGATGTTGCCAGATCTGTTGTATTGTCTGGGGACTTGTAGGACCCTGTGGCAAATACCTAGTTTCACTCTGGGTCATCCGATGTGTTTCTTGGTCCAATCTATTGGCAGTTTGTCTCTCTTCGCACATGGAGTCTACTTGTGTGTTGGCAGCTTTCTTCTCTAATAAAAGCTAAGGGGGGGAAGGGTTGGTGGAGAAAGTACCTGAAACTACCAGTTCGCTGCTTATGATTTCCCGTGGTAAGAGAACAAAGATGGGGGGTTAACCTCTCTTCCCAATATTCTAACAAGCTCTCAGGAAAGGAACTCCTTTAATTCTTATGGCAAGAAAAGAGGAAAAGGAGAGAAAGTCTTAAGTTTCTATTCCCATTACCTTAGTAAGCCCCAGGATAATAGACTCTGCTGCTCATGCAGTAGGGTCTGTTGTACATATAGTCCCTGACTTAAGGTTCAACTTAAGCAATTTTTCAACTCTATGATGGTGCAAAAGCGATAGACGTTCGGTAGAAACCATATTTTGAATTTTGGATTTTGATTTTTTTTTCTGGTTAGCATTATGTGGTACGAGACTCTTACATGAGGCGTTCAACCCTTTATTATAAAATGGGCTTTGTGTTAGATAATTTTGTCCAACTGTATGCTAATAAAAGGGTTTTGAGCATGTTTAAGGTAAGCTAGCCCAAGCTGTGGTATTCGGCAGGTTAGGTGTATTAAATGCATTTTCAACTTAAGATATTTTCAATGTATGATAATTGAGAAGCATTTGTAGTCTGAATGTTACAGATGCCCACCTGTGCTGTTCAAAGCCATAATTTGATTCTTACAATGTCAGTGAGATACTTACGGTCACTAAAAGAGAAAATGTTTTAATACCTTTTGTTCCCTGTTAAATAAATACAGTAGGCAAACAGTATTACCACACTCTGTTCATTTTTCTATCTCAGAAAGACCCTGATCTCCAGAGCAGGCTCTGCTTCCTTGGTGTTTGGGGCAGCAGCAAAGGATTTCTGTGTCAACATTCCAGAACAGAAAGGGTCCACGCATGGATTAGTTGGTTAGACTCATTTTTCCTCAATGTAAAAATATGATGTACAGGAGCAGGCTTCATGGCCCTTCATCTGTTAATACAGTTGATTCCATAGGAAAGAAAAGAATAATTATTTGGTTTTCCCTGGAGGTACTGGCCTCAGTTAAAATTTTCCCTAATATTCTTTATGGTAGATTGTATATTGTTCAAAAATACTACACTTCTTTGGGCTAATTATACTTCCTGCCTCTTTTTTTTTTTTTTTTTTTTTTTTTGAGACAGAGTCTCGCTCTGTTGCCCGGGCTAGAGTGAGTGCCGTGGTGTCAGCCTAGCTCACAGCAACCTCAGACTCCTGGGCTCAAGTGATCCTCCTGCCTCAGCCTCCCGAGTAGCTGGGACTACAGGCATGTGCCACCATGCCTGGCTAATTTTTCTATATATATTTTAGTTGGCCAGATAATTTCTTTCTATTTTTAGTAGAGACGGGGGTCTCGCTCTTGCTCAGGCTGGTCTCGAACTCCTGACCTTGAGTGATCCACCCGCCTCGGCCTCCCAGAGTGCTGGGATTACAGGCGTGAGCCACCACAACCAGCCCTTCCTGCCTCATTGATGCCTAGTCATATGACTTGATTTGGCCAATGAATGCAAGCAGAAGGCTTTCGGGTAGAAATGTTTAGAGCCAGCACCTGGTTTGCCTGTTTTCTCTTGCCTCTACTACTATGGCAGCTCCGTCAGCCTGGATCCCAAAGTGAAAAAGATGTAGAATATAGAGCCTAGTCAGCTTGTGATGAACATACAGAGAGCACAAGAAATGTATCTTTGTTTTTAACCAGATTTTAGGGTCGTTTGTTACCACAGTATAACCAAACTTGTCCTGATTGATACACACCCCTAAAACAAGAAAGCAATATTGTCTTGCTTTATTAGGAAAACTTAAATACCTCTTGAAATATAGAAAATTTTTTAATTGAACAGATTTTATGCCTAACTCATTTATTGAAATTCATAATGAATAAATACCTAGTCTTAATAGATTTTTCTTTCTTTTTTTTTTTTTTTGAGACAGAGTCTCACTCTGTTGCCTGGGCTAGAGTGAGTGCCGTGGCATCAGCCTCACTCACAGCAACCTCAAACTCCTGGGCTTAAGCGATCCTACTGCCTCAGCCTCCCGAGTAGCTGGGACTACAGGCATGCGCCACCATGCCCGGCTAATTTTTTCTATATATATTTTTAGTTGGCCAGATAATTTCTTTCTATTTTTAGTAGAGACGGGGTCTCGCTCTTGCTCAGGCTGGTCTCGAACTTCTGACCTCGAG
>JAQIFY010002719.1:0-13112 GCA_028533085.1 Varecia variegata | reverse complement strand
TCATTACTGTACAGTGATGATGTTAATGACTTTGAAGCACTGAAGTTACTGAAGTGCCTTCTGAATCAAGGATTTAATTAAGGCCACAATACCTTTTTAAATACTCAGTGTTGTGTTTTTTAAAAACTTGATATTCCTGTATGGTGCATATATATGATACAGTTACCCAATCATGTTGAATAAATGGGCATGCAAAAAATTCTTAATTGATTCATTGATAATTTCAGTTCTCTAACAGTTTACAAAATGTTCTTTGCTTAGTTAAATTTTGGTATATTTTGTTTATATTTTCATTTTATTTCTTTATGTCTTAAGTAGTAAACTTTTTGTAAAGTTAAAATACCAGATTAGTTTGTTCCTATTAGAGGGCTTAAATTTTCCTTTTAACTCTTTAATGAATCAGAGAATTCAGAGTATCTGTGCATACACATAATCTAGTTTCATGTTATTCCAAATAGAATCTCGTCTGACTACTTGAGAAGACCAAATATAATCTATCTTGAATACATTTTATAAACTACTATAGCTTACATATTCTATTTAAGTCACTTGTTGAGAAATAGATTGGCTTGATCTTATAATTCATATAATTGATCCTAACTGAAAAATTATTTGTATTGTTTAAGTTAGAGCTTTTAGACTGTCACCTGGCATTTATCATTATATTCATTAAATAGTGACTAAGAATTAGGCGTATTTTTAGAAAATCTTCATGGGTTGCATATTTCTGTCAAGACTGGCTATTTGGGCTATCCAGAATGCACGAATATATAGTTTGGTGTCTTGATTTTGTTTGCATCTCTAAATGTTTGAAGGCTCTCAGTATTTAGGTGGTGGAGCTTAGCTACTGGGGAAGTGATTTTCTTGCTTTTAGTTTATTGGAATCTTCTAAATGCATTGCACGCTGCTATGGTTAACTTAAAAATGTGCTTATTTGGTGTAGTAGTGCTGATAAAATAGGCATTTCATAGCAAAAAGTTAATAGAACATCAGATTTCTGAAGGGACCTTGAATAACATTTAGTGTAGCCACTCTATCTGGTGCTTGACTGCAACATCCTAAATTTATGAAAGAAGGGAGAAAATAAAGTCAGTAATGGTAATTTCCCCCACCAGGATGTTTTCCTTGAGTGTTCATTCTTCTGTTCTTGGTTGAATTATTTGAGATGCTCCTTTCACATCTGATTAAGTACTATTGAATGAATTGATTGAATGAATGAATGTGCAAGTAGGGTCCAGAAGCTTGAGGAAATTTAAATGACATATTTAAGTTTACTATGACTGATATTAATCTAGTGTTTTGGCCATTTCTATTTAATTTTCATAAAACAAAGAGTTAAAATAAGCATCAAGTCTAAGCAAGTCCAATAACACACCAATGCAGAATCCAGATTAGGTTCAATTTCTGGGTTGTAGAGGTACAATTTCTGTAGAAAGCAAGTGCCTTATGAACATTAATAAGAAGTACGAGGGAGTTACTTGCAAACATTAAGCTTTTCAGTTGTGGACAGTGAAGTATAGAGTAGGGCCAAAGGAAATTTGTGGGAAAATTCAGGTTCAGATGCTGCTTGCTTTATTAGTAATAATAACATCCTTTTATGTAACTTGTTTGCTAAAGCTCTTTCATCCCCTTTAATGATCATTCTATGATAGATACTTTGTTAAAATGGATATTTTATTAGATCTTAAAAAAGATGTTAAAGATAAATTTCAAGACCCTTTCTGGCCAGGCACGGTGGCTCATGCCTGTAATCCTAGCACTTGGGAGGCCGAGGCAGGCGGATCGTTTGAGCTCAGGAGTTCGAGACCAGCCTGAGCAAGAGCGAGACCCCGTCTCTACTAAAAATAGAAAGAAATTATCTGGCCAACTAAAAATATATAGAAAAAATTAGCCAGGCATGGTGGCGCATGCCTGTAGTCCCAGCTACTCGGGAGGCTGAGGCAGGAGGATCGCTTGAGCCCAGGAGTTTGAGGTTGCTGTGAGCTAGGAGGATGCCACGGCACTCTAGCCTGGGCAACAGAGCGAGACTCTTGTCTCAAAAAAAAAAAAAAAAAGACCCTTTCTGATAGAGTCATTGTAATTTTTTAATTTCAAAATATTAAGGGGTACAAATGTTTTTGTTACATGGATAGCTTTTGTAATGCTTGAGTCAGGGCCATATAATGTGCCCATCAGCTGAATAGTGTTCATTGTACCTGTTAGGTAAGTTTTTGCCCCTCCCCTCCCAGTCTAATTTTTTTAACCTGGGAAATTTTGTGAGTGGTTGGTTCTTCAAGGCACAGTTAAAGGGCAAAAACTTAAGATTTGTTAGTTTTCAGGGGTCAAAGATAATGCTGTCCAATAGCACTTCCTGTCATGATGGAAATGTTCTATATCTGTGCTGTCCAGTACAATAGCCAGTAGCCACATGTGGCCATTGAGCACTTGAAATGTGGCTGTTATGACTAAAGAATTTAACTTAAATTTATTATTATTATTATTTTGAGACAGGGTCTTGCTCTGTTGCCAGGGCTGGAGTGCAGTGGTGTCATCATAGCTCACTGCAACCTCAAACTCTTGGGCTCAAGTCTCCATTTTTTGTATAGATTGGGGGTCTCCATTTTTTGTATTCTGTCTTGCTATGTTGCTCAGGCTGGTCTCGAACCCTTGGCCTCAAGTGATCCTCCTGCCTCGGCTTCCCAAAGTGCTAGGATTACAGGCATGAGCCACGGCCTGGCCTAATGTAAAATAGCTACATGTGGCTAGGCAACATTATTCGACAGTGTAGCTCTAGAATCTATACTTTGAGGATGTGAGAATAGCCTCAGAAATGGCTCATTTTGCTGAAATGAACAAGTATCAAGTGATTACAAATATACTAATATCCTAAATAGACATTAAATTTTAGATTTTTAGGATGAAATGGTTGTGGTTTTGCTTTATAAAGAGGTTTAAAATAAAATTCTTAATATATGAATAGGTAAATTAGCTCCTCTTAGCTAATTCAGAATTGTCTGCATTACAAAATTTCCATTTACCTTCAACTCTTTCAGGCACGTTGACTAAAATGAAATACTTTGACTATCCTAAGACCACGTTAGTGTTTCAGACAGAAATTATGAAATTATAGACAGTTTTAAGCACCAAAGCTTCTGAATTTATGTGGTTGTAGAAAACAACGGATTTAGGTGAGTGAAAAGTTTAATTGGATTGAGCAAAGTGTGTGGTGTGGAGAAGTGGTGGGAATGGAGGTTCTAGAGTTAAGAAAATCTTTGGCATGGATTCAGGAGAAACAGATCAATTGGAACTAATTGGGCTTAGGATGGAACTTAATTATAAAAGGAAGTTTCTCTTTTTTTGTTACCACCTCTCAACTTACTTTTTAGTTTTCTTCTAGCCTTAAGGCCTGGGTGTTTGTAGGAACTGGAAGTAAGAGTAAACCCATGGTCTGGAAATACTCTGTGTCCACTGCAGGCCACTGGCTTCCTTATGGAGCTCTCGATGGAAACGAAGATGTTTCTCCAAAGCAGCTTTTTGCCTAAGGAGACAACCCCACCCCCAATTCCAATAATGATTAAGTCCCCTAGAAACTGTCTTATAAACCAATAGAACTGAACTTTGTATTTGAATATTACAAATTGATCTTGGATTTTAGTGAAAGAGCATACTCTTGTTCATTTAGTAACTTTATGAATGAGGTTTAGAATATATAAGCCTCCTATTGGAAATGTAAAAGAAAAGGCATAATTCACAGTTCTTAAACTCATGTTGCTGGAAGGGACTCCCTTAAGAGGTGAGGAAACAGGCCAGACAAGTTAAAGTACCTGGGCTAATGTCACATAAGTGAAAATGGAATAAAGACAGTGGCATCAAGTTCTAACCCTTGATGGAGTGTGGCTCTACCCCTCACCTCTTTAATTGGTTTTCTGCTTTCAGCTACTTGGACTAGCCTTACAAAATTGCCCAACTTCCCCTCAGATGACTGTCAGTTTTCTTTTCATGGAAAGTTGGAACTCCAGTAGCTTGCTTTTGATCTCAATACTTAGGAATCTAACCCTGCTGCTATGATTCGTGAAATTTCCTCACCTAACAGCTGAGTGAAGTCCAGGGGAAGAACAAGTCAAGGTTAGTAGAGAACCGTGAAATAGAGTTATTCTGGCTGCCTTCTCTTTGTGGTCCCCTAAAGAGTAATTATCATTTAGATTTAGCTTAAGTTATGGAAAATACATTTCAAGGGGGGAAATTGTTTATAGTTAAGGTTGGAATCACATGGTTTTCCGGGATGTGCCCTTTTTTTTTTTTTTTTTTTGAGATAGAGTCTCATTCTTCACCTGGGCTGGAGTGCAGTGGTGTCATCATAGTTCACTGCAACCTCAAACTGCTGGGCTCAAATGATCCTCTCTCCTCAGACTCCTGGGTAGCTGGAACTACAGGTGTGTAGCACTATGCACAGCTAATTTTTCAAACTTTTTGTAGAGACGGGATCTCGGTATGTTGCTCAGGCTGATCTCCAATTCCTGGCCTCAAACGGTCCTCCTGTGTCAGCCTCCCAAAGTGCTAGGATTACAGGTGTGAGCCACCATGCTTGGCCCTGACTGTTTAATTCTTCCACCTGCCAGTTTCATTTCTTTCTTTGGACCTTTGTATTTACAGTTTACTTGCTGGAATATTTTTCTCCCAGATGTTTATGTAGCTAACTCCTTGTCATTCAAGTCTTACTGTATTGCCCAGGCCAACCAATCCAAAATAAGCCTCCTGCAATCCTATCACATTTTTAAAATTTTTCTGCATAGAATTTATTGCTAGCTTAAAAAAAATCTTTATTTTTCTTTAGAGTTTCCCCACTCTCACCCCTGGAATGTAAATGCCATGAGAGAAGAGACTTTCTTTGTCTTGCTTACTCCTGAACTCCCATTGTCTAAACAGTGGTTGGCACATAATAAGCACTCAATAAATATTAAGGCAGGCATTGGGTTTGGAATCAGGGGGTTTTAGATCTGGTTTTGGCACTGCCCCTAACTCACTGTTTGGCCATCAAGGTCCTTTGCCTCTTTAGGACTTTTCTCATCTGTAAACCAGAGGACTGAGATAGATGATCTCTAAACTCCTTTCTAGCTCCAGTACAAATTCTATAAGCCATGAAGGAATACTGTGACATTTGCAACAAAAGAATCTCTTTGCATTTCAGTCTTCCAAACCATGCTTATGAGGGTGGGGGGATCTTTGCTTGTCCAAAGGCAGTGCAAGGCTAACACTAGCACCAGGCAGTCAAGCCCTTGAATAATCCCCCTATGGGATTGTTCTGTTGCCCAAATGTTCAGTACCTGGCTTGTTCCTGGACTTGTTTCATGGCTTTCTCCGGGGCCAGCCTTGCTGCTTCCTCTTCCTTTAGCCTCCTCTCCTCTGCCTCCAGCCAAGCCTTCTCTTCTTCCTGTTTCTGCCGTTGGTACTCCAGTCGTTCCTCTTCAGCCATTTCCATCAGGTGTTTTTGTTCTTCTGCTAACTGTATTTCCAATTCTTTCTGCCTTTGTTTCTCTGCCTCTGCAAAATAGAAAGTGGGGTGGGCTCAGCAGGGGTCATTCTTGGGGAGAACAATTTTCTGATCCAATTCTCAAGTCTGTGATTCCTAGGGACTCTGAGAAATTCTGCAGTTTATCTGCCAACAGGCTGTCAGGTCCTCTGTGGGGATTATCTTGGGGATTTACTAATTTAAGAGTCCTTATGAAACACCTACTGTGTACAGTACATTATGCAATTGAAGCCTTGGGGAAGAATTTTCTAGTGCATGGTGTGTTCATGGAGTGGTATGAAGCTGGGTTGGGTAGGGTGTCAGATCAAAGTATAGAGAAACTTGGTGCTTACTCAGCTAGACTGGCCAGTCCAAAGAGTCAGAGCCAGAAATTGGCCATAGGGTCATCTGGTCATCTGCTGAAGTTCCTACCCCTTCCTCAAAAGTGAGGCTGGATCCAGCAATCCCCACTACTGGGTAAATATCCAAAGGAAAGGAAATCAGCATGTTGAAGAGATATTTGCACACCCATGTTTTTTTGTAGCACTATTCACAATAGCCAAGACATGGTATCAACCTGTGTTGATCAATAGATGAATGGATAATGAAAATGTGATATATATACACAATGGAATCCTACTTAGCCAATTCTAATACTATTTTGCCAAGAATGAAATTCTGTCTTTCATGGCAACATGAATGAGCCTGGAGGACATTATGTTATGTGAAGTAAACCAGGCACAGAAAGCTAAATAACACATGTTTTCACTCATATGTGGAAGCTAAAAAAGTTGATCTCATAGAAGTAGAGTACACTAATGGTTACTGGAGATTGGGAAGAGTAGGAAGGTGGGGGAGATAGGGAAGGGTTGGTTACAAAAGTGCAGTGAGACAGGAGGAATAAGTTCTAGCATTCTATAGTACTATAGAATGACTAGGATAACAATTTACATTTTCAAATAGCTAGAAGAGTGGATTTTGAATGTTCCCAACATGAAGAAATGATAAATGTTTGAGGTGAGGGATATGCTAATTACCCTGATTTGGAATCATTATACATGTATACAGCTATCAAAATATCACACTGTAAATATTTACAATTAAAATACTTAAAAATTAAAAATACTTAATTAAAAATAATTAAACAATTAATTAAAAATACTTTGTAAAAAGTGAGGCTGGGCCGGGCATGGTGGCTCACGTCTGTAATCCTAGCACTCTGGGAGGCTGAGGTGGGAGGATTGCTTTAGCTCAGGAGTTCAGGATCAGCCTGGGCAGTATAGTGAGACATTGTTTCTACAAATAATAGAAAAATTAGCCAGGCGTCATGGCACATGCCTGTAGTCCCAGCTACTCAGGAGGCTGAGGCAGTAGGATCGCTTGAACCCATGAGTTTGAGGTTGCTGTGAGGGAGGCTGACACCACAGCACTCTAGCCCCGGCAAGAGAGTGAGACCCTGTCTCAAAAAAAAAAAAAACAAGCTTATACGTTTAGAGTGCTTTGCAGACTAAGGCCTAGGATAAGAATAAATGAACACTAACAGTAGAATAAAAATATTTCTGCTCCAAATAGATGGGAGGTACAAAAAGCTCAACAATCCCTCTTACCGGCCCTCTCAGCTTCTTCCTGCTGCTTCTTCCTCTGTAGTTCTTGCAGTTTCCTCCGAAACTCCTCTTGCTGCTGCCGGGCTCTCTCCTGGGCTACTTGCACTTGGAGTTGCTGCTTTCTCTCCTCCTCCTCCTGCCGCTGCCGTTCTTCTTCGAGTCTCTGTTTTCTCAAGCTGAGAAAACACAAGATGGTCAGGGAAATGGCAGCCAACAGGCAGTGCCCCTGGGGGAGGCTTTGCAGCCCACAGGCCACAGGGAACACCCCATTTTGAGGAGTCTTGGTTTTCCAAGGGGATCCAGGATTGAAGAGCAGAGGCAAGAGCATAGTGGGCCTGCAACTAGAAGCTTAGAAGTTTCAGGATACAGCTCTGTGCTCTGAGGTAGGGGCCCTAAGTTCTCAAGAGCTTCATTTTCAATTCCCATAAAATGGGTTTTGAAACTCCTGCCTCACAGGGTTGTTGTGAAGATTACAATAGAGTCAAGGCCTGTGGAAAGGCCTACCACAGTGCAGACAAGGCAGCGGCTTGACAAATATTTGCTGGACTGAATCTCAAAGCTTTTCCAAGAAGATCCCATGAACATTACTCCCTATCTTGAGTAACATTTATGGTCAAGACACTACATCTTATCTCTGGTCCAGGTTGTTCCTAGGACAACTGAGGACAGAGAAAAATGAGACATGCTGTTTTACTTCAGGGCATGAGCCTCAGAACCAAACTTTGCCCCTAAAGGAGATCAACCCCTGCCTTTTTCTTCTGCTTCCTAACACGTCTGGAGTTTTTCTGGCTTCACCGACCCACCGGATCTCCTCTGCACGTCTCTGCTGCTCCAGCTCCAGCTCCTCCTCCATCTTCTTTGCTCTCTCCAGCTGCTCCTGCTGAAGCCGTTTCTGCTCTTCCTGCTCCATTCTTTTCCTCTCCACTTCCAGCCTCCTCCTCTCGGCCCTCTCTGCTCGAAGCCTGTCCCGGGAAGCCTTCTGCTCCCTCTTAGAGAGGAGGGCCTAAGAAATCAGAGTGTTTTTAGTGCAAGGAACAGATGGGTCTGTCCGGGCAGTGAGTCCTTCTCTACCCCAGACATTGTCTCTACTCAAAGACGGAATCATAAAGCCAACTCCAGACTTACCACAGCTGCATAGACTCTGCCAGGTCACCAGCTTGGGCTTTGGGGTCTGACTGACTTGGATTCAACTCTCTTACTTGCTTTGGGATTTGGGGATCATGACTTAATTTTCCTGATATTGCCCTGCTCATGATGCTGTTACCAGAATTAACTGATAATGAACGTGCCAACATAGTGTCCAGTAAGTACATGGAAGGTTCTAGAATTCTCAATGCTAGCTGCACTTTAGACTCACCTGAGGAGCTTTCAAAAACTACTTGAGGCCAGGACTCCGCCCAGACCAATTAAATGAAAATCTCTATGTGGGAAGCCTTAGTGGTTTAAAAAAGTTTCTTGGGTGGTTATAACATGAAGCCAGGGCTGGGAACCACGGGTTCTAGATGAGAGGCTGTTTTATCAGGGGCAATCTTAGGTATAGATGGGTTAGACTCACATTTAATCCCATAGAAACCACCTTTCCAATGGAAGGTTGTTTTTTCAGTTTACATGAAGGTTGTCTTAGCTTTCTTTTTCTCTCTAATGTCTCCTCCTTAGTCAGAAATATGCCCATGAAGGGAACCTTGGGAGGCAACTCTTCCAGGGAACTGTGTGTATCCAACTCCGAGTCAAACCTCCTTGGCTCTTTAGCCTTTGCAGAGGTAGCACAGTACTGTGGATTGACAATAAATCTTAAGAAATGCTGATGATCTAGCAGGCTTAGAAAAGTTCTTCCTGCAAGTTAAAATTTTCATGTGTTGTACACAGCAGAATTCCGTAATCTAGGCAGTTGACGGGGACCAAGAACTATAAAGGAAAGATCTTCCTTGAATCCTTTTTGGAAGACTATGGGCTATAAAATAAACACATAATAATTTAAAATAATGACAAGAGTCCTGAATTTGGAGTCAAAGGGCCTGATTTTAAGTCTTGGCTCTATCCCTCGATGGTTGTGCAATTTCTGGCAACTGGCATTTAACTCCTAGCTTCAGTTTCTAGGTCTGTAAAATGGGGCTAATCATAGCTGGCTCACAAGTGTGGTTGTAAAGATTAAATGAGATTCAGCAGGTGTACCATACACATTATGTGGGTTAAACCATAGTGGCTTAGCTGTGTGTGTATTTGTAGTGTTTAAAACTAATTTTTTTTTTTTTTTTTTTTTTTTGGTACAAAACCTCTAAATGCAGTTCAGTCTCTTCACCTCAGTGGAAGAAATAGTGATCTGTTCCAGCAGAGGAAAAATTGGCTGTGTTGGTCTTACTGAGAGACGATGTATCTGTATGGTATTCTTTTGGGTTAATTGCAGGGATTTTCAAGGGTAATTTTCTTTATACTCAGTTTTTCTCTTCAACCTTCCACAATAGAATCACAGCCCCTGGAACAAAGTGACTTTACCATGAAAAACCACCTTGTAAAAGCAGATGTGTATGTACAAACTGCCTCTGTCCCAGCTGTGTACCACAAAAATGCAGATTAGGAGAAAAGGAATTTCCACAGCCTTCGGGAGGCAAGCAATAGATGCTTTCCAGCCTAAGTCAAGGATGTGTGCTTGGCCCTGACGGCCAGTATCCACCTTTCCCTGTAACAGGGAGGCCTGTACCTCTCACAGATGGGTGCTGTGTCCACTTCCTCTTCCCTATGGGGTGGGTACATGCCCTGGCAGAGTGGCTGCCTCACAGAATGCATCACTTCAGAGGGGCTTTGCCACTCTGCATCTTTGATTAGGTCTATCTGGCTTCTTTCTAGGGTCAGAAGATTCCAAAGTAGAACAAGAAGACCATTATGTTTCAGTAACCGCAACATAATTAGGGCAGTTTTTCCCATCTGTGCATTTGCACCAAGTGAGGACAGAACTTCCTCTAGCCAAGAAAGAACATCAGATCCTACCTTGGAAGGGTCATCACAGCTTCTCTCTTCTTCAGATTCCATGTTGCCAGTGACAGTTGCAGTCTGGGAGGGTGACGATCTTCCATCTATAGCAACTTGGCTGTCCTGAGCATCATATTTGGGAGAAAGCCAAGGGTCCTCTACAATAGAGTCTGAAGGGGAGAAACCTCCATCTGAGGTGTCTAATGTCTCCAGAGAGTTAATGACATCAAGCCCACTCAGCTCTGCTGCTGTCTCCAGATTCCTTTTCCTTTTGGCTCCTGTTTTTTTTCCTAATTTTTTTTTAGCCTTTGAGTCCTTTGACTTTCCTGGGGGAGAACAATTGGGGACAGAGTTATAGCTGAGTTAAGTAAATGTGTTCTCTATACATCCTTTTCAGTAACTTTTTTTTTTTTTTTTTTTTTGAGACAGCGTCTCACTCTGTTGCCCGGGCTAGAGTGCTGTGGCATCAGCCTAGCTCACAGCAACCTCAAACTCCTGGGCTCAAGCAATCCTCCTGCCTCAGCCTCCCGAGTAGCTGGGACTATACAGGCGTGCGCCACTATGCCCAGCTAATTCTTTCTATATATTTTTGTTGTCCAGCTAATCTCTTTCTATTTTTTAGTAGAGACGTGGTCTCACTCTTGCTCAGGCTGGTCTCAAACTCCTGACCTCGAGCGATCCTCCTGCCTCGGCTTCCCAGAGTGCTAGGATTACAGGCAAGAGCCACTGCGCCCGGCCTTCAGTAACTTTTAAACATTAGCATGCAGTGGAATCACCTGGGATGTAGATTCCTGACCCCCACCCCTAGAATCTGGTTCAGTAGGAATCTTTATTGTAACAAATACCCCAAGTGTTTTGAGAAGAGTAGTCCACAGACCACCTTTGAGAAGCTGCCTTATCCTGTTTGGATCAACTGACATTCAGCAGTCTTGCTATTAAATAAGTTCCATTTCACTTTGACCTATGGTGGGAGCAAGACTCTCCAGAGGGGAGAGTTGCAGACACAGCTGGAAAGTCATGCCCTGAGAGTCTGGCTTAGGGTTGCAGCTTTGTAACTTGGCGAAGTTTAGTCCTTCCATTCTCTAAGGACTCTCTCTCAAGCCACCTTTAGGGGCCACAAGTATTTCCTTTTCCCAATCCTGCCAATGCTACCCAAGTCATGGCCTACAAAAATGTAAACTCAGCAAGAGTTCAAAAATCAAACCTTGAAAATAGATCTGGCCCAGGAGTGTATCTAATGTCCTTTCTGACAGCACTTGATTTATTTGGAGGGTCTTCTGAATCATGTGGGCAATAAAGGTTGGCTGAGAGTTTTAGGCTGAAGAAAGCCTTTAGAAGCATAGGAATCTGAGTTCCTTGTAAGGATCAACATAGGGAACTAAGCAGGCGATTGACATCCTTCTCCTTCCCAAACGCTCTCACTACACAATACTCTGATCACGATAGTTATAGTTCATAGAGGCAGTGGTAACAGCATGCACTGGGAGTCAAACAGGAAAGGACAATCCCTGGGTCCACCACTTTACTATCCGATCTGTTTGATCTTATGCACTAAGTCACCCAGCCTCTCTCAGCTTCGACTGCTACATGAATATAATGCTTCATGGTGATTTTGTGAGGATTTCATGAGATCATATATGCAGAGCTCCTAATACAGTAGGTATTCAGTAAATAGATGCTGTTATTATTATTACCATTTCCTCTCTTGGTGACCACAGGTCTCTAGGCTTCCCAGTCCTTCATCCTGTCTACTAAGATATTGGCATGAAGTAAGGCTGCAACACCATCTTAGCTGTGGTAGTCAAGGAGACTCAAAACAGAGAGTTTGTCTTATAGGATCCATGCTGACTCTCCGTACCCCCTCCCCACCCCCACGAGGAGTCTTCTGGGTTGTTCCTTGCAGGTACACTCTCTTACCGAAAGCAGCCTCTGCTTCCCTGAAGACCTGTCTTTCTTGCTCCCTTTTGGGTGCTTTGATCTTGTCTGTCTTGGTTCTTTTCTTTCCCTTGGCTTTGTCAATCAACTCCCTCTCCTAAAGGTGAGAAGTAAGGAAAGGGACCAGGATACATGTAGGACATGGAACAAAACCACAGAGGAAGGTTATGTTGAACAAGGTGACAAACTGGCTTGGAAGGGAATTTGTGTGGGTTCCAAATGAAGCAGAAGAGTGCATCTTAGAGAATGGGGAGCAGGTGGGGAGATTCGAAGGTTCAGCCTTTGATTTAAAACTGCTGGGATTAATTTCATAGGAGAAAAGAGGAAGTAAACACACTTTATGGTCTGCCTCCTTTCTTAGATGCTAAATCATGGTGTGCGGAACTGGATCAAAGTGAAGCAGTTTCCACCTTTGATAGATTGGTATTGCCATGATTAATAGTTAACTATTTAAAAATCAAAGCCAACTTTATTCACTGCTGCATTATTTGCTAACTTTCAGGAAACCTCAGGCAGGTGACCACAACCATGTCAGTCTTCAAGTTTCCCTACAGGGTGAGACAATGTGGAGATTCCTCCTAAGAGGCGATGGCAGAGTGGGGCCACATCTACCCACTCAGTACCTTTGCAGGAATTAGAAATGGGCAACCCATCCCTCAGGAAGATGCAGCCCAATGCTGAGACACAGGGCTTGGGGAGCATACCACAGGCTAGACTCCAGCCCCCTCTTACGCCCTTTGTCAGGTGCCGTTGCACAGTGAGCAATCTACACAATGGTACGTGGTAGCCTAGATGAGATCCAAGTAGGGCTCTCGGACCAAGCTCTTAAATGTTTACACTCACGTGGAAACAACCCAAATGTCCATCAATTCATGAATGGATTAGTAAAATGTGGTATCTTTATACCATGGAGTATTAGTCAGCTATAAGAAATAACGATGATACAACATCTCTTTGGTTCTCCTGGGGAGAGTTGGAACCCATTCTATTAAGTGAAGTATCCCAAGAATGGAAAAATAAGCACCACATGTACTCACCAGAAAATTGGTTTCCCTGATCAACACCTGGGTGCACATTTGGGAATGATACCAATTGGGTGTCGGACAGAGGTGGGGGGA
>JAQIFY010002718.1:0-13113 GCA_028533085.1 Varecia variegata | reverse complement strand
GAGAAAAAAACCCAGACTCAGTAGAGCCAAGGAGGGGGTGCATGGACAGGAGATACATATGAGACAGGATGGGAACTTCCATTATGAGCTCTGGGTGGCCACAGATGCAAGAAGGAATTTGAAAGACAGCACAGAGGCCGATGCATTCAGAAACAGTGGGATAGAATTCTTACGAATCAGAAATGTTTTAATAATGCAATATTAATCTCTGTTTTCAGTTTATTATAGTTTCAGTGTTTCTAAGTAATTTAGAACAACTTCCTTTTAGAAAATTTTCAAATATTGCCATTAGGTAAATTTTATTTTAAAGAATTGAAATTGCTTTTTTCCTCAGGATATGGGCTGCTCTCCATTTTTCTAGTACGTTTTTCTTTGTCCTCAGAAAACTGGTGAGGACATTGTAAGGATGATGTTGCTATGAAACAGTTGTTAGGGAAGAATGGAAAACCTCTGGCCTTGAAATTGATTTGCTTATCTGAGAAAATCCATGGTAGGTTACAGTACAGAGATGAGAAATATCTGAGAAAAGAACTCATTTCTGGAAGTAGAGTTGTTTTGCCACAGTGTGGCATTTAATTGACATATAGCTGTTGCCCTGACCAGTTTAAATTGAAGTTGGGGTCAAGACAAAGATGTCGATAATTTATTTTGAAACTTTATTTTTATTAGTTAACACCAGAATTTAAGCTGTTACAAATGCAGGTATAGTAAATGACTCTGGCAGAGATTTCACTTTTATGCATGTTGATTTTTTTTCCTGCCTCATTTCACAAAGAATTTAAGGTGAATTTTAAAAATCCATACCACACCAGATGATAAAATAAATGGTTGAGGAAATCCAGCAGAGGGGAAATTAAGGTAGGCAAATAATAAAGCATAAGATGTGATTAGTGTACAAGAAAGTATACAACTCAGTTTCTGTACAATCGCTGGAGATAGGCTACAAATTTGGCTCTAAATTTCCTGCCGATACAAGCAAGGAGGAAAGCATTATTGGTTCCTCAATGAAGAATCCCTAAGATAAAAAACAAGTTATTTAGGAGAAGCACTGTTACTGGTTGATCCCTGAGACATGTCTCCAGTTACTTTAAACTTTTACCTGGTACAGAAATTTGGTGATGGAGTTGTTTTATAAACTACAGATCAAAATTATACTAACCAATGTAATAAATATGTAAAAATGTGTTGGCATTTATTTTAAATAGGAAAGATACAAAGCTGTTCTTTATCGTACTTTGGAACGGAGCGCCCGTGCTGAACTTCAGCAAAAACGATGGTCATGGGAAGGCTCTGTACAGGCGAATTCTGAGAGCAGATCTGGTAATTAATACAGCTGTTAAATTTTAAGTTCATTGATGTTCATGCTTAAATATTATCTATTATCAGATTGCATTTACAGCAAGGTTTGGTTTTTTTTTTTTTTTTTTTGAGACAGAGTCTCGCTTTGTTGCCCGGGCTAGAGTGAGTGCCGTGGCGTCAGCCTAGCTCACAGCAACCTCAAACTCCTGGGCTTAAGCGATCCTACTGCCTCAGCCTCCCGAGTAGCTGGGACTACAGGCATGTGCCACCATGCCCGGCTAATTTTTTCTATATATATATATATTTTTTTTTTTAGTTGGCCAGATAATTTGTTTCTATTTTTAGTAGAGACGGGGTCTCGCTGTTGCTCAGGCTGGTCTCGAACTCCTGAGCTCAAACAGTCTGCCCGCCTCGGCCTCCCAAGTGCTAGGATTACAGGCGTGAGCCACCGCACCCGGCCTACAGCAAGGTTTTAATCTTTGTATCTTTAATGAAAATGCTGTACATAGTAAATTTATATTTAAATTTGTGTCATATTCATTGCAAAAAAATAGTTAAAATTTTATAATAGATTTTATTTAACTCAATATGCCCAAAATCTTATTTAAACTTAGAATCAGTAGAAAAATGATGAATAATTACTAAGTTTTACACAGCTTATCTAATGCATATTTTAAAAAATAAACTAAGTCTGCCTTGTTTACTGTTGATGCACTATAAATTTTCCTATATGTGGGCATAACTCTATACAATTTCAGAAAACATAAATTTATATAGTTTGGAAGGAAGGAAACGACAATGAACATGGTGTACCTGATTAATGCATGTCAGTGCTTCTTATAACTACATTGTGAAAAGTCATTTTGTTTCGGCTAATGATGCTTTCTTCTTGAAATATGATTAAATATTACATCTTTTCTCAGCCAATAAGAGATCTGCATCTACTGAAAAACTCGAACAAGGGACTTCCGTTTCCAGTAAACAAACGCTTGTGTCAGCTGCAGGTCTTCAAAATTCTGTTATCAAAAGTAAGTAATTTCCTGTATTCTACTGAATTTCATTTAATGAAATCAATTCTTCATGTATATTTTTACATAGCGCTTATTTATGTTATGAAACATTTAGGTTTATTTCGGAAGAGTACCACTTTATTTTACATGAGAGAGACATATTTTGTATTTTCATCAATATAAATCCTTGTGATTTTTGTATTAAGCATATCAGATAGGATTGTTGGGCTCAGATAGCTCAAACTGAAACATATTTTTGGCCAAAAGACATTGCCATTAAGTGGCATAATTATTTATTTTAATTTTTTTTTTTTTGAGACAGAGTCTCGCTCTAGTGCCGTGGCATCAGCCTAGCTCACAGCAACCTCAAACTCCTGGGCTTAAGCGATCCTACTGCCTCAGCCTCCCGAGTAGCTGGGACTACAGGCATGCGCCACCCCGCCCAGCTAATTTTTTCTATATATATTTTTAGTTGGCCAGATAATTTCTTTCTATTTTTAGTAGAGACGAGGTCTCGCTCTTGCTCAGGCTGGTCTCAAACTCCTGACCTCGAGCGATCCACCCGCCTCAGCCTCCCAGAGTGCTAGGATTACAGGCGTGAGCCACTGCGCCTGGCCTTTTAAAATTAATTCATATTCTAGCTAACCTGTAAATGGAATTGTGTTTTCTAAGCACTGGCTAGATTGGTCATTCATTTTTCCATTAAGTATCATGACTGTTACCTCATTTGATAAAAATAATAGCATCATATATAGAGAGAGAGCGCAAGCGAGCAGTGGACAGGTTGATCTGCTTTACATATATCATGTTTGTTATTCACAATTATCTTGTAAAATTGACAGGCAGGTATAATTGCCTTCCTTTTTTTATAATTCAGACTCCAAGAAACTCAGTGATATCTACTTTAACATCCTTTCTTATGGTTTATATTTTGGTCATTTGATAGATCATGATATTTAAGTTGTACCTCTCATTTATAAGTCCATGTTTTCCCCCAGAGTAAATAAAGTGATAACAATGTTCAACGACAGATGTATTGCCAAGCTCCACTTTACAACTTTTCATCGTGACAACACAGTATTGTTTTAAATAAAATGAAGTTATCTACTATGGATACTTCAAATACCTTTTTGTTCCTGGTATTTGCTTTTTAATTAATGTTCCTTATTAAAAAGAAAATCTATACCTGAGTGTGTATTGGTGACCATTTCTGGCTTATAGCACATGTTGCTTCTCAGTAATAATTGAAATGGATTAGGCAACCATACCCATCAATCAAGGAAAAACCTTTTTCTTTCCAGAGGAAAAAACAGGAGTGATCTCAGCAGGAAAAAGGGCAAATTTCACATCATTCCCTCAAACTTAGCCATTAAAAAAGATGAAGAAATACTGCTTTTGTGCCTTGTGAATTGAAAAAGGCATAATTATAGTTTGAATTAAAAAATTTTTTGCATTATTTAGGTAGCTTGACATTTTTTGAGCAATGCTGATTGCTGTAAAATTCCAGTACAGCAAAAGACTTTGGATACCATTTAAAGCATAATTGATTATAACAGTGGTTAACCTCATGAAAAAGATTTTGATTTTGTCTAAAACAGTATTATAGTTATAATATATTGAAAAGGATTTCTGGGGGAAAATGATTTTATTCAAACTTACATTATGTTATTTGTACTTTTAGGACTCTTAAAATTTCAACGATGAGCTCGAAAGGTTTTATTTTGTTGTCGGTCTCAGTGTATCACATTTTCTCTTGTAATGGTCTAAGAAAAGTTGATCCACTTACTGCCCCCACCCTCCTAATACGATTTCCCAAAGCACTTTTATGTATACCCTGGGTTCATTCATAGATTATTGTGGGAAGATACTCTCTAGCACCTTGCTTGTCATATGGTAAAAGTAGTTTATTATTCACCAACTAAATCTTTTAGAAAAATTAGATAACGTTAATTGCTTTGCCATGTTTATATACTTTCATTTTAACATACCTTAATTGTTCCACAATAATTGACTGTGTTTTACTATCTAATTCCCCTGAGGAATTTAGGAAAGATTTATTCCACAGACATTTATTACATATTTAATGTAATGAGCAAACACTCATATGTTTTCATTAATATGTCTATTTGCCGTATCTATGAGACATGTAAAGAGAAAGGACAGGTGATCACGTTCAAGGTAATAATTAGTTAAATTGTACTGTGAAGGAGCAATTCCAAATAACTTTTTAAATGATTTCTTTACTAGTTTTTAATACAAGAAGGTATGTGTGGACGATACTTTGTGAAATAACTTGCTTGAAGGTACAGTATGTTGCATACTCTGAAATGATGAATTCTGTAGTTAATGATTTCAGGGAAAATAAAATCCATATTAGCATGTCTTACCTTTGTAAACTCTCTTTAAATCGAAATGAAACCTGCTAATCCAGAGAGATCAACATTTCAGATTCAAATGAAGTTCATAATCTAATCTGTAATATTTTAAATCTTGGTTGATTCAGATAGTCTATTTTTCTTCTACTCATTGCTGACTCATAATAATTGTTCACACCATTTTGTCATTTCTTACAGTACTGAAGGATACTGCCTTAATCACATGATTGAATTGATTATACCTCTGGTTCATGCTGCTCAATCACATTATCAATTTAAGGAATTTTCAAATGATGCTGTATTGTCAGTGTGTACTTTAATTTACAAGTCACCAAAAGAGAAATTATTTCTTAAATGGACATGCCTCAGTAGTCTGAGCTAAAATATTTCAAATGATATGGAAAAGTTTCTATACCAAGCAGGTTTTCCTTATGAATAGTTGAATTGCATAAATTGTGACATCTATACCAAATCTTAATGCTTTTGTTTCAAAAAATACTAGTTATAACTAAAGTATAAATTACTTTTAGTATTAGACATTGTGTCTAAAATTAAAGGTATATTCCTAATTTGGGATCTTTGATGTTGTCAAATAATAGCAGACATGTTTCCCCTTAATTTTAACCATTTTCTAAATAGTTTAATCTCATTTCAGATAACTTACAGAGGAAACTAAAAAAAAATTGTCTCAGTGTGCCCCCCCCCCAAAAAAAAGGAAACTAGTTTTAAGTTTGGGGATGTAGAGATTCTGTATATTTGAAATTAAATAAATTATTACAAGCAAAGGTTGAGAAGATGAAAAATATTTGAAAAAGGGGTGGGTCACTCCTGAAGTAATATACTTAAGTAGTTTGTGAAAAATAATATTTCTTTGCACTTGATCTCTAGGAAAAACGGAAAAGGAGAGAAGCTCATCTTTAAATAGAAGAGATAGCAAACTACCTTCATCTACTGATACAGAACAAGGGGAAGAAAAGCCAGGTGATTAGTTGCTTCTAAGTACAAATCTTAAATAGTGGTTTAAAAGAGGTATATTACATTGAGTTATTTGAAAAGTTTTTCCTAAAATTGGAAACCAAAATATCTCTTCTTGAATGAAAAAAATGTGCTTTGGTGCCATGTTTATGTGGCTGAAGCCAGAAAAGTCTGTCTTTAAATGAAGTGTAATACCTGCCATCATCTGAAACGGTGTCAATAATGAAGCTGAGGAAATACATCACAGAATGTTGGTATAGATAGGTTTGTACTAGAAGACTTGATTCACTCCCAACATTTCATCATTTTGCATTTAGAAGTTATAAATTACTGGCCACATTTTGAACTTCAAAGCTTTATTATCTTGCTCCATAGCATATCCTTTGTGCATGTTTTCACTGCCTATTATTGCACACAAAATTTCATAATTATTACTAAAGTGCTTCTTTATTTAAAGTAGTTTCTTTTTAACACCTTTCCCTAGCATTTTCCTTTCATATGTGTTTGCTGCTTTTTGTTTCATACTGAACCATTTGCTTACAGAAGATTCTCCACGTAATTGATTCAGGTCAAATCCTATTAGAACAAATGCCACTGACAACAGGGATCTTTATGAATATAAAGATTTAATGGAGCAAGATATTTGCAGCAAAATTCACTTTTAACAAAAGATTTTAGTCAGTCCCTTGGAGCTTTTGGCAATGGACCTGACCCTTATGATTGTCAGTGGCATATATCTATAGGAATTCCTGTAAAAGTTGTTTTTTTGTGTGCAACTTTTTTTTTCCACTTGTGATTTCCTCCATAGAGACTCCATATGGTGGGGAATGGTTCTATTAAATATGTTACCTAGATTCCTTCCTTAGGGTTGTTATGGTACGATGTGGTCTTTCCCCCTTTATTCAGGTAATCTTGTCCCTGACAGGGCAGTTTGGTCACATGAGAGTGTTCAATCCTATTATGTGTTTCTGGGAAAGTTACTGTTTATAGCAGCTCACGTTGCTCTTTCTTGCTTTGCATTTATTTGTGAGATCCCAAACTGAATCCTTTTTGCTTTGTTCTCATCATTTAGCTCATCGCTCGTATGTCGGTTCTCAAGAGAATAATTTAGTCAGTCGCCTGCTCATCCCAACAAAAGCATCATTAGCCAGAAGCAAAAGTGCTGCTTCATTATCCATCCCTGGAAAAAATACTCCAGGTAACAGGCATATGGTGGAAAGTCTAAAGGGGCTGGTAGTGTGTTTGTACTTAAAAATAGGCTCTATTACTTAATTTGCATTTAGGCATCAAATAAATTTGAATCGATAGTTACCAAATTAGTGACTTTATCAAACACTTGATGTTGCATATTTATCTTATGACTTCTAGCATGGGTAGTTATCTGGGTAATAGGTCATTTTTAGGACAACTAACTTTGGTAGTGGTTATTAAGTTTTAAAGCTCTATAGATTTTTAAAGTATAGAAAAACTTTACTAACATTAAGGAAGACAGTTTCCTATTCCACCCTCCTTTTTTCCTAAAATGTGGAGGAATAACATTGAGCCACCCTTCAGCTTCTAATTAGGAACATAAAGGTTGTTAGTAAAATAAAACAAATCTTCAGGGTTATGTGGATGTTCTCATTTATGGTTACACGTAGTGTTAGACAGGTCTGTGGGTAGCAAGACCCCCGCCCCATGATGGAAAGCTAGAATGTATTGTTCCTATCATTTTTTTTCTCTGTTTTTTCCTTCCACTTTTTCCTTCCTAGAATATATCCCACCCCCTTTGCTTTTTTTTCTGTCAATATTCATCTGGTTGGTAAAATGAATCAAATGTTATCACAGATTTTCTTGTAATGCAACCATACTTCTTTTGGTTCTAATTCCTGACTTTTTTAATGCCCAGTTATATGTGTGTCAGGTTATTTTCTGCCATTCTCCCTCCCCCTAACCTATGGTAAGATATTTCTATTACCACCATCCAGAAAACTCAGTATTTTGTCTTAAATTTCTATAGCTAATACAAATCTACTTATTATACTTCCTGTTTTTTCTGTAGCACAAACTATTGGTCTTTAATAATGTGACTATTTAGGTACATGCAGATACATAGATAAAATGCTTTCTCCACCAAAAATGAGGGCATAAAAGATAACATTTACTTTAGTCAAAACTTTTATTCATATTTAATCAATCTTTGGTAATTTGTTCTATTTTAATTATTTGATGAAATCATGTGAAAATTTGCCATCCATATTTAAAGATGAGGTGGCAGATAAATTTACCAATTCTTAAGAAAGCCACTACCAGATACCTTTTTAAAAAATGTTTACCTTATTATATAAGCAATAAATAAATAGTGTAGAACAATTTTTTAAATGTAATCCCATATTAACACTCACTGGTAACTTAATATTTTTCTTTGCATTTATATATTTTTTCACAAAATGAGATAACCCGCTTTTATTTAAATTCAATAAAAACCATTTTCTGTGTCCAAAAACTGCATATTACTACTCTTAATTACTGCCTTCATATAGTCCAAATTTCTTGTGGAAAATTCGGATTATATTTTCAATTGTTTCAATATTATAAACAATACAGTAATTAGCAACTTTGTACATACATTTTTATGTATGTATCTGATTTTTTCCTAAGGATAAACCTAGAAATGGAATTGTTAGAACAAAGAGTATGTACTTTTTATGCTTCCCAGGGAAAATATACAAATCTACACTCCTACCAGCAGTGTATGAGGTTGCCTGGTTCCAAACATTGATGTTATCGTTTTCTTCCATCTTAGCTGACACCAAGTATTACCATTTTTGTCCATTTCATGGGCAAAATATATTTAGATTGGTAAAGCTGGAAGGGACCTTGGAGATCTAATCCACTCTGGTTAATGTCTTCTTATAGTTTTTAGTATGGGTGAGAAAATACTCTTTCTTATATTCTATTCTAAAACAATCAAGTATAGAATATCTTCTGTAATGGCCTGTAAGGGTAAGATCTTTAGCCCTGGTGAAGATGTTTAGATTGCTTTTAAAAGGGGTTGAAGATCTTGTAATTTTCTGTGAAAATTATTCTGAAATATAGTATGGTTAAAATAGAAATTACAAACATCAACCTTGGAGAAGCATCTCATTTTTATCTGTAATAGACAATAGCTTTCACAGCAACTCTCTTGTTGGTGTGGCTTCTGAAGTACTAACTCTGTGATGGTTCTGTCTGTGTATGTGATCCATTTCATTAAACATTGCCTTTGTTGTGTTTAATCCCTGTGCTTTCCTAATAAACAGTCTGTTTTCTCTGTTCCTGTTGTTATACTGTGTATATGGTGTGTCTTTGTCTTATCAAATGTCTAACTTATGGAATTTCACTCTGTCCTTCTTCACTTACAGCCATCAGCAATCACACAGTCCAGCATACAAATGTGCCCTCTCAGAGCTATAGTAGTGATGAATCGAAGACTACTATTACGGTTCCCAAGTCAACAGTGAAAATGCCTCCTCAAATAAAATTAGAAATCGCTCCCCAGGAGAAAGTAGAGACACCCCTCAAGGCAAGTGTGGAAGTAGCCCCCAAGATGAATGTGGAAGCATTCCCCAAGGCAAGCGTGGAAGCAGCCCCCGAGGCGGGTGCGGAAGCAGCCCCCGAGGCGGGTGCGGAAGCAGCCCCCGAGGCGGGTGCGGAAGCAGCCCCCGAGGCGGGTGCGGAAGCAGCCCCCGAGGCGGGTGCGGAAGCGCCCCTTGAAACGAGCATGGAAGTGCACCCTGAGGCGAGAGTGGAAGTGACTCCCCAGGCGAGCGAGCAGTCTTCCCCTGAGATGAGCGAGGACTCATCCCCCTTGGTGAGCGCGAATGCGTCCCCGGTGGTGAGTACAGATGACTCCCTCGAGGTGAGCGTGGACACATCACCTGAAGTGAGCGTGGACACATCCCCTGAAGTGAGCGTGGACACATCTCCTGAGGTGAGTGTGGACACATCCCCCGAGATCAGCCTGGAAGTGCCTCCAGAGGAGAGTGCAGAAGCATCCCCTGCGGTGATGGTAGAAGTGAACCCTGAGGTGATGGTAGAAGTGAACCCTGAGGTGATGGTAGAAGTGAACCCTGAGGTGATGGTAGAAGTGAACCCTGAGGTGATGGTAGAAGTGAACCCTGAGGTGATGGTAGAAGCACCTCCTGAGGCAAGCGTGGCAGCGCCCCCCAAGGCATCCCCTGAGATTAGTACAGAGGCATCTCCCAAGGCGAAGGTGAGAGACACTCTGCAGGTTTTTCAAGTGCCTTTTATTGACAAATTTTCTAATGTAAAATATTAAAATATGTATATTTTGTTGTATAGATCATGATAGGTCAGATTTCACAATATAACCAATTTCTTATGTATAATATTCTGCCATAATATTCATAAGATAACTCACTTAAACTAAGAATCTAAGATTTCTCTGATGTCCATTCTACCACTTTCCCCTCAAAGCTAGAATATTAGTTTTAGTAGAAGGGAGAAATTATAAGTTTATGTGAAATATGTTTCTAAACTCTGAAGAAAAATTAAAAAAAAATCTTCTAAACCATTAATTAGAATTTAGAAATGGAGTTAGGTTTGAAGTAAAAGATTCTTTTACATTAGTTGTTTCTGTGATCTACTTGAATTGTGTAATGTGAATTGTTAGTCTGGAAGAAAATACCTCCGTGCTGAATTGTCATGTACTAAAAGAAAATTGGGTTTTAAGGATCTATAATTGTATCTTATTCAGTTTTTCTCTTGAAAGGCCAGCTGCCATAAAAGAATTGCTAGTAATTTCTTATCTTATTGCATTGATCTGTTCAGAAATCAGAAATGGACAAACAGACCTCAAACCCCATTACCAAGAAGTGCCCTTCATCGTACATACCATGTTATAAGTGGTCATCGTCTCCTGCAAGTGGGTGTCGTCCACCTTCTCCTATTAGCACTAAGTAAGTAGCTTATTTGCACTGTTCCTGATGGGCGTTATACCGGACTAATTCCATGTCAGTGTTTCATGAGTGAAACAATACAAAAAAAAAACTTTAAAATGGATTTACTTTTTAGAAAAAAATCCCAGATTATAATATCATTATCTCATAATGTCAAGACATTATATTTCATGAAATTGTACACTAAAAATAGCACACATGTATTACTTTTTCTCAGCAGGCAAATCCAAAAGAACCGACCTCCGTCACCATCATCCGTCGTTTCAAAACAATCATCACAGCCTTCTCTTTCTGATAAAATAATACCTGTTCAGCGTACCCCAATTGTGCAAAATACATTGGGTACCATCAAAAAGAGAGAAGCAGTTTCTAAAACCACTAACAAATGGGAACCTTTGAGCCAAAGACATATGATCTATGAAGGTAAGTTCTTTCACTAAGAAGTTTATTTTAGCAACACAGAAAATCTTAAGGTAGTTTGGGAATGGTCAATTTCATTTTATTCCCCAATTGAGAGAACTTTAGGGAGTGACCTTTCTTTTAGATACAAAATTTAACCACTCATTGATACATTGGACTATATCTCCTCTGTTTGCTTGTCTTTGTCAGAGCTTCTTCCCTACCCCTTTGTTTTGGAAAATCCATTTTTGAAACCACTGTTAAAAGTACAGGTTGGATGAGAGAGTTAGTCTAGGTCTTTCCTGAAGTCCCTTACAGCTCTGATATTAAATAGTTCTTGTAGAGAGCACATCTAACCATTCGTGGATGAGCAGATTTTCCTCAGGAGGTTTAGGTCCATTTCCATGCTTACATAAAGTGGTATGCCTTGGTTTGTGTATTTCTGAAACTGCCATGTTGTTATTTTCCCTGCCACATGCATTCTTTTCTTTTTTATTATGTGTCACATTCTTAGTACCCATGGATGTTGCTCTTTTAAGGAATTCCAACATGAATTCTTTGCTACAGAAACCACCGTTTTATTATTAATTATTTATTCTTGATATGTCCTAAAATTCTCATTTTCATATGTGATTTATTTAAAATAAATTAGTTACATAGACTAAAATATTATAATATGCATCCACATAGTCATCTTATTTTACTCATAGTCTTGGGTTTTTTGTTATCTATTTAGCCACTTTATGATCAACCAAATGTATATACTATTATCAAAGTTTAGGTAAGCAGGAATTATATAGTAAAAATGATGCACAAATCTCAAAATGTATGCCAGATTTTTTTTTGTTTAGTTGAGTATCTGAGATACTTGTACCCTTCATTCGGACCAAGTGTAATCTTGTCTTCCTCTATATTCAGTATATCTTATTCTTTTCCCATGGGGTCAATTGATGCAGTTATCTCAAAACATTTAAAAACAAAGGAAAAGTACTTTGTTTCATTTTGGAACAAGTAGTTGTTAAAAAGAAACAAAATGCTACTTCTATTATTACGGGGGCAATTAGAACAAAATCTGTTACATAATCACCTATAGTTTGCTTGTGATTTACAAGTTTTGGCCTACACACGTATTATTTGGTTTTTTAATGTTTTGGATTGCATTACACTTCCTTGTTGGACTGAGAGACAATAAGTTCCATAAACTAATTGTTATACACATTTATTTAAACTAGAGTCTGGTATTAAAAGCATACCAGGGACTATGAATGCTGAGAAGGCAACAAAAATTTTGGCAGAAAGGCGCCGCCTTGTTCGAGAACAAAGAGAAAAAGAGGAAGAGGAAAGACTCCGGCAAGAAATGGAGCCAAGGTCAGTACAAAGTCATCCTTCCTATACCATAAATCTTGGCTGGGGCCCAAATTTTGAAAGTCAAAATTTTACCCTCAAGTTATAAAATTCTCAAAGAGCAACTGACTTTTTTCTTCAGTGAGGATCAGAAATTCCTCAGTACCATCTAAACAAGTAAAGAAAGTATACGAAGTATTTCAAGCCCTTGTAAATGGCTGAGTAGAGAGGACCCTGGTATGTAGATGAGTAGTGCAGTCCATTTTAGACTCCATACATCACGTACCATTAAGGTTTGCTAGGAGAATGCATAAAAATCATGTCCAGGGTCCAATATCTTAGCTGTAGCACCAGAGTGATCACATAAGAACATTTGTTTGTGTTTACTGGTGTTAGTCCCTTTCTTTATAAAAAACTTAAAACTTGAGGATTTGTAAAACTGGAAATTATACTTATTCATGTTTTACTTTGGATACTTTCCAGTGATCTTTGTGACACCTGAGTCAGGCCAGTGAATCTTTGCCGGAAGGATTTCCTGTGGGGAGCAAATCTGATGTACAGTTGTGCGCATTCAAACTCGAGCAAAAGGTTTCTTGAAAAAATAAAGTAAAATAAAATAATGAAAAAAAAAAAAGGTTTCTTGCTCCTCCATCTTGCGGCCCATTTTATGTTGGGCCCTATAGTGTAAACCTCTGTCCACTGGCTGCAAGGAATAGCAACAGTATTGACTTTGCTTTTTTTTTTTTTTTTTTTTTTTTTTTTTTTTTTTTT
>JAQIFY010002717.1:0-13113 GCA_028533085.1 Varecia variegata | reverse complement strand
GAGCCTCACTGCAGACTGCTGGGCTCACACAGGGCGATGGCTGGCCTGTGGGGTGACCCCGCCTGAGCCTGCCGTCCCCCCAAGTGGCCTGGATGTGCTGTTTTCCTCTGCAGCGACCAGGCCAGCACTCCATCCCTTTAACACAAAGGCCTTATTATTGACTCGTTTTGAAGGAAAATTTACTTTTCTCCGCCCTCCTAAACTACAACTTTGACACCTCCTCCTCCTCCCCTTCATAATAGTCACAGTTGGATGTTCAATTACAGCTGAAAGCCCTCGATTTAAATGACAGATTAAGAGGCTCGACAGGTTGCTACTCTAATGTGCATTTCACCTGTTGGTTTATTTTTTTAACCTGCAGGCACTGGGTTTTAGGTAAGCCTTTTGACAAGGTGCTGTTTGCTGATGCATCCCGTGGTGGTCCAGCCCTCGCGGCTGGATGCTGGGCACGGTCTTTGGGCAAAGGCAGCTGCAGGGAGCCTGTTTGCAGGGCACTGCCCACTGCCATGGCGCTTTTCATCTCTGCCCCCAGTGCCAGAGGCTCTGACCACACAGAACATGACTTGAGAGCAGGAAGAAGCCCTCTGACAGCCCCCTCCTGCCCCAGCCGTCAGCTTGGCTCGGAGCCTGGCACACAGTTGGTGCCCCGTACAGGCTGTGGGTTGAAAGAATGAACCAATTGGACGCAGTGAGGCTTAAGTGTCTGCATTTGCTTCAGATGGAGAGGAGGGGAGAACTATAAATGCTACCCACTTCTCTTGAAATTACAAAAGAAAAAAATTGCTTTTTTTTTTTTTTTCCATTTTGGCTTCCCTGTGCATAAAAGGTATACTTCTTGCTCTTATCCACTCTGCCCCTCTTCTGGTCTCCCTCCAAGGACCCTTCCCAAGAGTCACTGACCTCCCTGGCACCTGTCTGGAGGCTGCTCTCAGCTGCTCACCTCTTCAGCTGGGACACCCTTGTAACTTGAGGGCAGGGAACTTTGGATTTTAATAGGGATGTGAGACTTCAGATGCCAAAGAATGAAATTGCAAAGGTGGAATTCCAGATACTCTTTTCGGTGAAAGAGGAGCTGTCTGGGAGCTCTGCAGTTTCTCAACACGCCCTCATGCCTTTCTGTACCACTGAGAAGCCTCAGCCATCTAGGAGTGTCTTGCAGTCTTGCTCATGGGCACGGGGCAGAAGTCAGGGGTTGCTTCAGGTTGGGCTCAGACCCTGTCTCACCTGGGTGTTGGGCTGAGGCCACTGAGCCTCTTCTGGTGACACCTTCCCAGATCTCTCACAGCCCAGGGGCCCTGCGTTCCGAGCACTCAGGGCAGCCTGTTCCCCAGAGTCTGCTCAGGCTGCCGCCTTCCCTGTGCTGGAGCTGGAGCTGACTCTTGTCTGACTTGGTTGTCTGTCCGTGGTGCCCCTGGAGTGCCCAACACCTCCCTTCACTGTATTTGAATTTTTCCAGGTGTCTTGTTCCAGTGGGCTGTAAGTCCCTTGAAGGCAAGAATAGTTTATTTCTCATTTTATATCCCTAGTGTCTAGTACAGTGCCCAGTCCATCACAAACAAGGATGAGGCCCGTCGAGGTGGCTCACATCTATAAGCCCGGCACCCTGGGAGGCCGAGGTGGGAGACTGTCTCCATTAAAAATAGAAAAGTTAGCTGGGTATAGTGGTGTGCCCTGTAGTCCCAGCTACTTGGGAGGCTGAGGCAGGAGGATCGCTTGAGCCCAGGAGTTTGAGGTTGCAGTGAGCTGTGATGATGCCACTGCACTCTAGCCTGGGTGACAGAGCGAGACCCTGTCTCAAAAATAAATAAATAAATAATGATAAAAAATACTGAAAAAGAGGAAGGGAGGGAGGGAGGGAGGGAGAGGAAAAAGAGGATAAAAGGGGGGAGGGGAGGAGAGTAAGGAAGAAATTACAGGTTAGGCACCCAGTTTCTGCTCTTTGCAACTGGTCTAATACCTAATTGCCAACATGGTTCTAAAAGAAAACGAGTGGTGTATGCATCTCTATGGATTTTAGTTTCCGCCCTGAGAGTTGATGGGTAACAGATTCTCTCGCAGAGGATTGGAGCACTTGCCTGTAGCTGTGGTACCATCTAATCCATAATTAAAGCCAGGTTTTCCCTCCCATCTCTTTGATCTTATTGTTAGTGACTACTCCAAACTTCAGCCCCATTTTGGAGTCGGTACTGTTGGTATTTTACATTTAGCCTTTATCAGCAACCAGTTGGTGCCTGGTAATTGCAAATTATTTGAACAGGCGGCAAATTGTACGGCAAGAATCTGAAAAGGTCGGGGGAGTTGTGTCTAGAAACTGCAGCTAGAGAATTGAAAAAACTTGACTTGAAGCATTATTTTCAGACAATCACTGAGCCCCACTAAATTAAACTGGAAATACATCTGGTATTTAGTCCCTGGTCCTTCTGCAATGAGCAGACTGGGACAGAGCTTCCTGGCATGAGTGGTGTGTGTGTGTGTGTGTGTGTGTGTGTGTTTGTGTATGTGTGTGTGTGTGTGCATGTGTGTACAGGCTTGTGCATGTGAACAAGATTCAGCCCGGCTGACGTTCCGCTTCCAAGCACCGGTAGGTCCAGATGGTTGTTAGGTCCAGCATCTATTCTGAGTGGTCAGTGCTCAGGCTACACTAATTATTAAACATAATGATCTTCTCCAAAGCAGTGAGACTTACACATCGGCATTTGCTTCAGATAGAGATAGGAGAGAACTACAAATGCTACCCATTCCTCCTGGAAAAAAAAAGCTTCTCTCTCTCTGTCTCTCTCTCTCAGTCACAAAGAAAAGTGTGTGTTAAAGTTTAAGCAAGTTTCAAACAAAACATTTATATTTTTATGTCTTGTATTCCCAAACTCAACATAGGAATAATGCTCTTAAGTTTTGAATCACGTGGGGACACATGGGATGGACAGCCGTGAAGCTGTCCCTCCCTCATCTCTCCCTTTCATGTCTCAGGTCATTATTTTCATGATTCCAGCAGAGGCTGTCCCTCCACACACCTGCATTTGGAGTTGGAGGAGAGTGTGGTTTAAGGCTCTCGGGATTTCCCGCTCAGCTTCTCTGCCTCGCCATTGCCAGGAGAGGAAGTACCCGTAGAGTTCAGCCCTGACCCACACTCCTTGGCTCTCCAGGCTGGCCAAGGAGGATTCCACTGCTTTGGTCTTTAGGCCTCACTGGGAGCCCTGTTAGCTCTCTTGAGTACTCAGAGTGCCGGCCTTGTTGCATCAGCTTTCCCCAGGGAACCCCCGCAGACAGAACCCCCATTCACCACCACCCCACCCTGAAAGGTACAGATAGGACCTGCAGCCCTCGCACCCTAGAAGCTGGTTGCTGAGAAATCCACCACCCAGGGCAATGAATGCAATGCTTGTACCTGCTGCCGCTTGTCCCAGGGCTCCTCCTCCCTCCTGCCCCCAGTCCTTCTCCAAAGACTATGGTGGAGGTGCCCATGGGCTTCTCTTTTATTCCTGCCACAGGGCTGAGTCCACAAACTCCTGACCGGGAGCTCCCCCATGTCCTCAGCGCCCACCCCATGCCCATTTCAAGGCAGCCTTTTCTTTCTCCTGGTTTGTTTCCCAGTGCTCAATTTTCCTCTCTTTCCTTCCTTGCCATTCTTTGCTTCCTGTCCCTCCCTGTCTCTCCAAACCCTATTTCCACCTGCAGAGCCAGGTCCCTCTCTGGGTCATGCCACCTTCCCCAAGAAGGTAGGGCACAGTCCACCCCCAGCCCTGACAGCACCCCAGCCCTGTCCACTCCCCTCCACATGTGCAGGCCCATCTCCCTGCCCCAGCTCCCACCCTGTACCGCATTCCATAGGGCGGGGCCAGCCCGTGGTTTTGTTTTCTTCCTTGTGCCAGCTTTTCTCTGCCCCTCTCCCCTCCCCCACTGTGAGCTCTTTGGAGGGACGTAATACACCTGTATTTCATTTTGTTTCCCCTCAGAGCCTGGAAGGTGCTTTACAAACACTTGTTCGCTGGTTGATGCAGATACTGAATTAGCTGATCAGGCCAGTTCAGCTGTTTGCAGGGCTTAGGTCAAGGCCAAGGTGAGCGCGGGGTCTCTGAGCTGAGTTGTCTTCTCTGGCAAGTCCATGGGGAGGATCGGAGTGTGGGCCTGGGAGCCCAGGCTTGGATGCAGGGAATTTGGGATTAAATCCTGGCTCCATCAGTGACCAGCTGGGGGATCTTGGCAAGTGGTCCTACCACTATGAGCCTCAGTTTCTTCATCACTAAAATGGGGATGATAATAGCCTCTGGGTTGCCATGCAGATTACGCAGAATGATGTTTTAAAGTATCACCACATGCTGTTTTCTTCTCTCCTCCATCCCCTGTCTGCTGAAGACAGAGGACACAGGTGCCCAGCCTGGGGCAGCATCCCTGTGTGTGTGTTAGCTGGAACACACACAGGCAGCATCCCTGTGTGTGTGTTAGCTGGAACACACACACAGGCAGCATCCCTGTGTGTGTGTTAGCTGGAATGAGGTCAGTGTCACGGTGAGCCAGAGGAAGGAGGTGTAGTGCCAGGTCCAGCTCACAGCAGCCCCGGGGTACTGGGAAAGTTACGTTCCCACATCAGGGACGGATGAGCAACCTGCTGTCACTCAGACTGCCTGTCTGCTGCACCCTGTCAGCTTCCTTGGGCAGATGTTGGTGACGTCAGGGGCCTGGGAGAGTCCAGACAGGGGACCTTCCTTTAGTCATCACTTGGGTGAGGCTGTGGGGCTCCCGGGGTGCAGCTGGTGTCGGTTTCATCTGCACCTGACTCAGAGTAGCCTCCATCCCTGTGAGGTAGTGTTGCCACCACTCAGGACAGGCCACAGACAAGGGTCTCAGTAAAACGTCCCAGGCCTGGCAGCACCATGTTCCGCGACCTACTGCCTGGAGGAGAATGCAGAGGAAATGAAAGACACAGCTTCACAGATACACAAACTGCTGAGAAGACTCCCCTCTGGCCTGGCTGACTCAAGCTCTCGGGGCCCCAGATAGACTTGTCTTCCGTCTGAAATCCTGAAGGGGTCACGGGGGATCCCGTAGACCGAATGCACACGAGGGCCTGAGCATCACGGTAGTTCGTCTGAGCCACCGAGTGCTCCCGCCGCGGGGTTTTCACGTGCGTGGGACACGGAACGTAGCATGCACTGACATCATTTTAATAAGGCTCAGGCACTTACAAGGGATGCTCCAGAGTCTTCCACTGAAACCATTGTGCTGTCAAAAGCTGACATTACAATGACATTGCAGAAGGGACTCCTTGGGAAATCACTGCTCATTTCCTTTCAGGCAGTTCCTTTACCTGCAGAAGCCGGACCCGCTGCTCCGCTCTGCAGCATCTGGCGATTGACACGAGCCTGTAAGTCAATTTTGCAGCTGAGTGGACTGAGGTCCCAGAAAGCCAAAGGCCTGAAGTGGAAAATATCGAGCAGGTGACTCATTAAGCCTTGAGTCTAGGACTTGAGCCCCGTGGAACAGCCTGCGCACTACTGATCTTATTGGATATTAGGAGGCCTGATTGGACTGTGGCCTCCTTTCAGGCCAGCCTGAGAAGGAAGACAGAGCTTGGGAATATTCTCCACTGCTGATTTTTCAGGGGTTTTAATGCATTTATCTTTTCATCCAGTTCACTATGATTCTTCTTCCAATTTTCATCATCTGCCTCTGACGCTAAGACTTTCCCCTTGCAACTTCCATTCTGTTCCATCCAAGGTTCTTGCAAACGTTCTCCCTTCTCTCCAGGTGCCTGCCAGCCCTGTCCCAACCAGGTGGACGGCCATGCCTTCACTCTCCCGTTGGAGTGATGTCTGGTCATCTCCCCTCCATTCCAATCTGGTTTGTCACCTCCCCTGCCCTCCCCTCCCTTTCCAGTTTCAGAGCATGAGGTGGTCATTTCTCCTCAGCAGAGCCAGCCATGGATGCCGACCTTTCAGTGGAAACCCTGGGTTCTCTCCTGCAGGCCAGACTGTCTCTCTTCCTCTCCACGGGGCCCCTCCAGGCTTTCAGACGTGCACTTGACCCAATGGTATCCACCTCCCCCATTCTACTTCTTTTCACTGGGGGCTTTCTTAACCAGTCAGCCACATCTGCCACCAGTGCTTTCTCACCCCTGGGGCAGCTGTGACCTCCTCGATGGCCACCTCCCCTGGCCTGTGCTCAAATGGCACCCCTGAAGGTCAGGAGTGTCTCTACAATGGTCAGGTTGTCCAGTGCTCTGTAACCCTGGGTGCTCTTAACAGCCCCTCTGCCTTGAAACTGTCCTCGGCGGGCCTCCGTGACATCCAGCTCTCTGAGTTCTCTGCATGCTCCTGACCTGCTTTTCTCCCATGCCCTTGGCGTCTCTTCCTCTTTTCACCCCAGAGCTATGCAATCTTCAGGGCTCAGTGTATCATTCTCCTATTTTCTATTCTTCTCTGAAATCGCACTCATTGTCATGTCTCCAAGCTCTATGGGGGAGTACGTGGCACTCAAAACTGGACCAGGGCAAGGAGTGGGTTTGACAAGAAAATAAGAATCAGTTGGTAAAGGAAACATATCGAGGATATGGGAAGAGCTTGTTTATTTTTGGGTTCCTTGGCATTTTAAGGGATTGCTCCAGTGTATCCCATAATTGTCCATTCCACAGCTTCCTGTTTCTTCCCTTACATTATGCAAATATTAATTCAATATTCTATTTATTGATTCTGAAACCAGAGTCTTAAGCTGTGTTGTTTACTGGTTGACTTCAAGATGAATGCCAGGTCTAAAACCCTTCCTGTCTGGTTTGTGAAAACCGATCTTCTGTGCTAGAGCCATTCTGACGCGACGTGATGTAGGACTGACCTTTGCGTGGACTGATGGGGGATGCGCAGACCCCTGCTGGTCACTGATCCATTGGTCTGCTGTGCAGCGCAGACCCCTGCTGGTCACTGATCCATTGGTCTGCTGTGCAGAGGACAGCTGACGTAGCCTCTGTGTGTCAGGAGCACTCCCACTTTAGCAGCAGAGAGCTGCCTGGGACGAGAGAGTGCCACCGTCCCTTTTCCACTCCCCCCTCTCTTTTCGAGGGGACAACATTTGAGCAGCATCCACACTTAGCATCCCTAAAACTTGCCCTCAAGACCCAGAGGCTTCCTTTCCTAGTCTCTAAATCAGTCTTTGTGTCTTCATCTGGCTTTCAACAAGATTTTTGTGAACTTCATCGACATCACTGACAAACTAGGCAATGCCCAAGTCTCAACAGAAATCAATCAAGTGTTACAATTTTTTTGGGGGGGAAAAGTTGCTTTGTTTTCTGACTTGTACCACAAACAGTGGCTCCAATCTGTCATTATGACTGAGAACATGTCACAACAATCTGCTTTTTATTCTTTAGGAAAGAAGAACAGCATCTTGCCTCCTCCACCTACAGCTAATTTGGAAAATTTGCAAGCTGACATGCAACTTGATTAAAATAACCTGGAGCCACCAATTCTTTTAAGATGCAGCTCAATGCTTACAACCCCAGACCTTCTGTAATCCAGTTATCTCCTTTAAAGCTTTTTTTTTTTTTTTTGCGGAGTAGGGGGGAAGGATGGACTGGGGGTGGGGAGAAAGAGCTGTATGTTACAACCCACATAGAGATTTTAAAGCATTTTTATTTTCCCCCTTCAACTCTATTGTCACTGTGGGTTTCTGTCCCAGCTTAGAGGAGAGGAAAAGTAAAGCCTGACATCTCTAAGAGGTTAGTGTGGGTTTCACAGTCCTGGGTATAGTGCAGACACATCAACCAAAGGAAGCAGGAGTGTTGGCATTGGAGACTGTTTTGACATTGTGGTTTCACTCCTGTTCCATAGTTTTAGAAAATACGTAGGAATTTGTCCCAGTTTGAATGTGCTTATTAGGTCTTTGTCAAACCCTGGCTATACTGAGAGTAATGATATTTCCTTCTAGGAAAACCAAAGGGTAAAAAAAAAAAAAACAGTAACACTTTGGCCTATTCCAGCACTGGGGACCATAGGGTTCCACATGTTGAAAACTGAGGCATTTTTCCAGAGTTAGGATGTAGGTTTGGGCTATAAATACACTCCTGTGAATATCTCAGCTTTCTTTATGTCTTCTACAAATGTGTGTTACTGGCCCATCAGTGAGGGAGGGTGTTAATGTAGGAGGTGTTAATGTGAGCTGGCATGGGTGCACACAGCTGTATTGTTCACTAAGACAATGTATAATTATTAGGAGACAATATATAATTACACATTGAATTGTGTGCTGCAAACTGTAAGTGTTGGCGTTCTGGGTTGGAGAGGGGAGAGCTCATACTGGTTGAGACCACATAAACGCAGACACTCATTTGTCGGGGGCTGTACAGTAATGAGAATCATTCCTGAATCCTGTTGCCTTGGCAACCTATTCTAAAATGATGTCGATAAAGAGCTAGCAACACTTATCAATGAAGCCAGTGTGTCTTGGGAAGGAAAGCTTCTGAAAACAAGGCACCAAGCATCAGATCAAGCCTGCTTTTAGGGGGATGGCCCTGTTTAAAGCCTGGTAGAGATGTGAAATTCGGGATCAGACATTATGGTCATGGCTATCAGCAGTGGCCCCCATAACCTCCAGGCCAAACACATACCCACTGTCAAGGTTGTCAGCTCAGCCTCCGAGTCTTGTTCATGGCAGCTCTTCTGAATGGGTTGTTTTTGTGCAGATGGGCAATAACTGAGACGCCAGAAGGGACACCCCAGGGCGAGTGAGTGATGGGATGGCACCCCTGTTGGAACTCATAGAGCTCCCAGGGTAACAAGGACACCTGGACACTTCCCCCCTCCCTTACTATAAATACATTATCTGATTTGGTTTCTGCAACACTCTGGGGTAGTAATGGAGGATTGATATATTCATAGTTAGTTCCTTTTTAGATGACAAAAATAAGGCCAACAGAGGTTATATACTATGTCCTGGAGACAGGTCAGGACTAAACCAGGGACCTGTTCTCCCCACTAGGCGGGGTGCGATGCCTCAGGAATCCCACTGTCTACCTATTTGACCTCAGGGACTGCACAAACCTCATTTCTTACGCAGCACAGCCTGACAAGGGCTCACTCTGTGGTTCTGGGTTCAAATCCTACCTGAGCTGTGCAAACTGAACTCTGAATCAGGCTCCTGGAGTAGGGTGGGCTGGGGGCAGCCAGCCCCTGTGTTGCTCTGAGCTGGGCAGGTGCCTCCCCTGTTGTTCAAAGAAGTAAGTCCGACCTACCTCTCTGGGCATAATGTTTTATCCAGAGAATATCAATAAAGAGATTGTGAGACTGCATTTTGAAGGTTTCTTTTTATAGCAGTAAATCTTGTCCAGATTTTTATTACTCATTTTAATTATGTTCTTTTAAATTATGTTCCATCAACTACAGGCTGACTACATTCAGACCAAAACAATAACCCATGCGTCTTCCAGATATGGAACTTCAATAGTTGTTTACATTAGTGTCAATCCTGAGACTGAAAGAGCGGAGGGATGCTAATTTGCATGCTGTTAAAGGCCATCTATAAAAAACACTCGGAGAAAAAGATTAGAGCATAAATTGTCTGCAGCGGCATATGTCTAACTCCTGGGCTCCTAAACGGAGCAAAACTCTTATAGAAAGCGCCTTTGCCCTTGTTAATTACAGAATAACAGATTGGAGGGGGCAACTTCCTCCCACTATATTCCTTCATATGTCACAGTTCCTCCCTCCCTTCCCATGCCCCCTTCCTTCCTTCCTTTCTTGAAGGAAGGTGCCACACTGAACTCATTTTTTAAAAACTTTTTCATCCAAGTATAATATGCTTACAAAAACAGAACACATAGTATGAGCATTGATCTGGATGGATTTTCACAAACTTAACACCCCTGCAATCAACATTCCAATCAAGAAGCAGCACTGCCAGCACCCCTACAGCCCCCTCAGCCTCCCTTCCAGACACTGCCAGAGTGTCTCCTGATGTCTCCAGCGCAGGGTCCCCTGATGGAGTAGACGTGGGCTGGGCTGTGGGTGACGACAGGGGTCAAGAGTGGCTTGGCCATCATGAGATTTCTGGCTCTGGCCCCTGCTCGTAAGAGTCCTTGTTTCCATGGGATGGCCTCACTGCCCCCCAGGTCTGGTGCACTCCCCTCAACCCTGTCCCTCACCCCATCCTGGGTCTCGAGCCCTGTCCCGGTGCAGGTAACCCACACCTAGTGGCTGCCCATTCTCTCCTTTCTGATCCATCCTTAGGACAAAAACTCGCTCTCCAGCTCCCCTCAGGGCTTCACTTGGAGATCTGAAAGCTTATTTTGGAAGTGAAAAAAATTTCTTTTTTTTTTTTGCATTCCCACTAGAGCATTCGTAATTCTCCCTGAGGCCACACGAATGCCTCTGACTGATCAAAAAATGAGTCACAGAAGGGAAAGCATGATTGATTAATATTTCAAGGTAACTTGTTTAGTTTACCTTCTGTTTGTATGTTTCTTTTCACTTAGAATCAGGGATACCTCTGATGTTAGAGCTGAAAGATAACAAAGAGATTGTGTAATCGAGGGCTTGCCTGTTATGTTTGAGACACATGGAGAAGCAGGGAGGTAAACTGAGGCCCTTGGAGGTAAACTGAGGCACAGGGAGGTTAACCTAAACCCAGGAAGGTAAATAAATCCACAGGTCAGTTTGTTCAGTGACTGGACCATGAGTTTATGGTTCTCCCATGACAATAAACCTGGGGTGATGTAGTCTGTTTCTGGACCTTTTATCTGGGCTTTAGGTTCCTTTCAGCCTTTTTTCCATCATTATCTCCCTCTAGACAGGCTCTGCCATTGAGATATCTCAATTCCAGTACATTCCACAATCACATTAACAGCAGATGTATCCCTAAAAGGCCCTGGGCTCTCCTGGGGTCCTCCGTGGTGAGCTGGCCCTGTGGCAGGGTGTCGCAGGGTACCTGCCTTCAGAAAGAGCAGCCGTCTTTTGCCTGCTTCCCAAACCCAGCGCCATGGCAGGTTCCTTCTAGCCTGCCCGGGGCGGACTGCTCTGCCTGACCCATACCCAGAGCATAGCCACAGGCCAGGGGCATTTAGCACATCTGCTCTGCCAGTCCTGGGCCTGCCTTACAATAGCAGCCGTGTTTTCCCTGGCCTGGATGGTGTTTGAATTAACGTAAACAAACACAGGCAGAGCAGTTGGTTGGTGGAATGGGAAGGCTGGACTGGGGGTCCGTGCCAACACTGCATGATTTGTGGCCACCTCTGGCTCTAGGAATCCAAGCCCAGGCCTTGTTTCCCTGAGTCAGAGTTTGCTGCTTGTGTCCTTGGAAAGAAGGCAAATCATGGTTGGTTGGCCAGTTGCTAACTGCATTATAAAGACTTACAAATGTAAGCCACAGTATTAAAATTGACACATTCACAGTGCTGTACAGCACACAAGGATGTCTGAGTTTGCAAATGGGGGCTCTGAGGCTCATAGAGGTGAAGCAAGGTAGTCATCCAAGGTCACAGGCAGTGAGAGATGGAGTCGGGGATCACACTCAAGGCTCCCACGACCCCACACCCCATCCTTTTCCCATTGCATTGCCAGCCAAGGGCTTGTCAGTGTCTCCATACCATGCATGTTCCATATGAATCTCTGCCCCCAGGTTAATCAGTTACCAGCTCAGTTACCTCCCCAGCTGCAGAGGTTCCCTGTGTCGAATCTATTTGCCCTTTTCTGGGGCTGAGCATCATAGAACATCCATCCATCTGTAGGCTCAGAGATTATTTGATTAATTGACATGGTCCTCTGATGCTCCTTTTGTTCTGGTTCTGTTCTTGTGTGGAACACGACAGCTGGCATAACAGAGAAATCGAGGGACTAGGAATCCGGCAGCTGGTCTGAGTCCTGGCTGTGCATGGTGGTGTATGACCTTGGGAATATTCCTGCCCTTGGGTCCAATTTCCTCATCTATAAAACAAAGTACCTCCCAATTCCAGAATTCTGTGCTTTTCTTTAAAAAGATAACCAAGCAGACTAAATAATTAAGCCAAAAATACCTCCCTGAACAAAAATACCCTCAAATCCACATCCGATAGGGATGGCATTTGTGATTTGGGCGTTAGCATTTGTGAATGTGGTCATAAGATTCTAATATGGTTGCTGCTAAAATTTCATCAGCACATTTGAAGCAAGCAAGGCATGCTGGTAGACTTTAATCCCTAAAAGTCCTCTAAGCAATATTTCTAATATATATTTTGTCAAAGATTTGATGCTCTCTGCTTAGGTATTTCTAACAAGCACTCTCTCCAAACAAATCTCTTTGAAAATGCATTAGATAACACGGTTCCTTCAATTCCATATCTTCCTTTCTGTCTAAACTGAAAAAGCCAGTTCACGTTATTAATGACAAGTCATTTTGCAGAGTGCCCGGGTTAATAGAAGAGATAACTGGCAAAATAAAAATGTGTAATACTAACATGCTGAAGATAAAACAGAGGTCTGATGTGAATGTATAATGTGGGGAATGAAAGAAAAAGTTACTGGCTGGTGCAAAATTCTGGCAGAGAGAACAGGACAGCTATGGCTACCAGCTAGTCTGTTGGTTTCCCAGCTTGCTACTTTCCTGCCTCCTTTTTCTCCTCAACTATCCTCCTTGAACCCAAATCCTGGAGTTTCAGAGTTTTAAAAGGGTCCTTAGGGCATTCTGAGGATAAGCAAATGGAAGCCCAGGCAGGTGAGGGGCTCACCTAAAGAAATGCTGCCAGTTAGAGGCAGAGGTGACTCAGGGACCTGTGTTCACTCCCATTTCCATGCTTTGCCCACGATTTTACTATTGCAGGTGCCTGTCCCTCTCTTCCCCGAGTCAGCCTGGGCCAGGGCGAGGGAGCAGGGATTTAACAAATAAAATTCAGAACACAGTGGATTCAAATCCTATGGCTTTGGGAAAAGCACTTCACCTCTCTATGCCTTTGTCACTGTAAAATGAATATATACAGGTAAAGCCCTGTACACACTCCTGAGTGTTCAGGAAAGTTAATGATGGTTGTTAATATTTTGTGATTTCTGAGTTTATTTGGTTTTAGTTTTACGATCCCTATCTGGAAGCAGACGGCAGGGCTGGAGGAGCTCTTGAAGGAATATCTGGCTCAAGAATTGTGTGTTTCCTAGGCCGGGCGCG
>JAQIFY010002716.1:0-13113 GCA_028533085.1 Varecia variegata | reverse complement strand
GCACAATGGTTGGATAAAGATGAAGTGCCAAAACACAGTCCAAAACCAAATACTCATCAAAAAAGCTAATGGTATCTGTTTGGTGGTTCTGTGTTGGTATTATTCACTACAGCTTCATGAAACTTCGTCAATTGATACAGCAGATGTCTACTTGTAACCAATTGCATGAAATGATGAGTATGCTTAGAACAAACAGCTGAGATTGGTCAATAGAAACAGGCCAATCCTCTTGCAAGACAACACTTGACCACATGTCCCACAAACAACTCTGCTGAAACTACAGAAGCTGGACTTGGAAACTCTCTGTCACCCACTATATTCACCAGACCTTGCACCAACTGACTACCAGTTATTCCAGGCTTTGGAACACTTCTCACAAGGAAAAATATTCAATTCTCAACAAGCAGTGTAAAATACCTTTGGTGATTTCATTGCCACTCATTCTCCAGGCTTCTTCGCTGCTGGCATAAACAAGCTACCATTAAGATGGCAAAACTGTGTAGGTAGTTTAGGCACATAGTTTGATTAATTGTACTGCTTCTTTTTTCAGATATAGTAAAGTACACTTTTGATTCAAAATCAGACATTTCATATATAATGACCTAATATATACATTTTCTATTCCTATGTATTTCTATTCTCTTATTACTTTTATAAAGTCTTCTACCCCATTTTTTCTTTATTATAGTACACATTTTTAGTATCATACATTTAAATTGAAAAGAAAAAATCAAACTTAAGGTTATACATTCTGTATCTGTGACATATTCTACTAATTTTATCATGTAATATAATAAATAGTTCTACACATGGTTATAAGAATTATGTAGTATTCTTATATAGTAGCTTTATTATTTTTGAATCATTAATGATTCATTGCTAATTTGTTGCATTAAAATCAGGAAATGTGGGTTGTAAAATATTCATCAAATATATTGAGATTTCCTTTGTAGTGCTATGTATATATTTTTTGCATATACTGTTACATGGAAGTGTATATTTTTACCAGTTTTTATAACACCCAACATAAAATATTGGAAATTGGAAATTTTGATTTTGTAATCCTGAACTCCAGGGGCTTTATTATTTAACAAAAATTATGATATTATAAAGCAATCAATTAGTAGACTATTATCTGAAGTCCATGAAAAGATTACTAGCAGCATGAGTAAACTATGCTGTGATGTTTCCAGTAATATTCTTCTCTGGAGGCTTCTAGTGCACTAATATACTTACTATTAATGAATCTCAGGGAATATGATAAATTTCAATTGAAATAATCAAATTTTCTTGCTCAATTAAGAATATACACTAGAAAGGCATAGTGGTATGTGGAACTGTTGTTTTTCAAAATTGCAGGAACGTTAAATATGCACAAAACACAAGCAGGGTAATAACATGGTTTTTGTTTTGTTTTGGTTTTGTAGTTTACATTTTCACTATTTTTTTGACATAATGACAAAGGACATTCAAGTGACAATATTGAAATTTTTAAAATAACTAAAAGCTGTTTTGAATACCTTAATTCCTGTCAAACAAAAAATCCTTTCAATAGTCAGCAATGTACCTTGAGTATAAAATCAATAATGAATCAGCACACCAAGATATATTTATTTATATTCACAATATAGAATTCTGTTAACATGTATTGCAAGGATATTTTAAGTAATATTGATTTTGTTCCTTATTGAATCATGTTATCAATTTTATTAAAATAAAGAGACTGTATATTTTAGCTGATAAGAAAAGGAGACAAAAAAATTATAGGATGACATTATTTAGTGTCGTTTATCAGAGAGTCCTCAGTGTTCACCTGCAACTGTGTTAGAGATACCTGAAGTGTCAAGAATGATGAGAACTGACACTTGACCATTAATTTAATAGTAGTGAATGTCATGGATGTCCTTCCCATGAGAAATATCAGTGGAGCAATGGAAGTGCCAGCCTCACTTGTATTGGCTGGGAAAAGAATATTAAAAGAAAAGCTATAGGAAGTGAGTTTGATAGCACCTGTAAGAAGGTTTTTGTTTCTGTTATTTTGGTTGTGGTTGCTGTTTTTTTGCTTGAAAAGGGAAGAAAAAAAAATAGGGCAGAGAAAGGCAAAGATTGGTGATAATTGTTTTTTAAGAGAAAAAATAAATAACTTATAATTGAATAATAGTGAAAAGTTCCAAGGGAATGAAGAAAATGATGATGTGGGAGAGGAACTGGAAAATGGTCAAAGTGGTTGAGTTGCATATAAAGGTTACAGTTTTTATATACAAGATGTCAAATCCTTTTGTGGAAATATAGATAGCATTGAGAAAAATAGTAACAGGGGAAAAGAGTGTGAGTTCAGGTGCAGGTAGGCAGATATGGTTGAAGGATTATGCAGATGTTGTCTTCTGATTGTTTCATTTCTGAGTGAAATGTGAAGCAAGGTCATCAGTGGAAATATAGAATGTGCAACAGCTTGGTGGAGATTAAAAGAAAGAAGAAAATCCGTTAAACATATCCAAAAGAGTGGGTTAGTAAAAAGAAGTGGGACAGCAAGGGAAACTAGGGTACTAAAGGGAATAGGGAAATTTTAGTAACATATTAAAAAAACAAACTTGGGTCAGTTACTATGAATTTAAAATGTGACCACTACTATGGCTTTATATTTTACTCCAGCCATAATCAGGTATGTGGGTTCAGGCATGAGGTTGTATGCAAGGTTCTATTGGTGTTATAGACTTCGAGGGTTGTGAGCTGGAGCCATAGCAGGCAGTGTTCCAGAGATAGGGGTGACCAGAATCAAAATTATGAGAAGATGCTAATGGCATAAATATGGATGTAAGTTTTTAGAGATAGTGTAAAAGACAAGAGCACAGAATAAAAAGATATCAAGGAACTGAGATGCCAAGATATCAGTAATAGTATTTATGTGACTGTAATCAACACAGAGAATGGACTAGTGTTGAAGAGAGTGGAAGTATATCCAATGCTAAAATCTTCTATGGTATTATCTATATAAAAGCAATAAACTAACATTTTTCAAACAACTTTCTGGTATTAGTATATTGAATTTTCTAAATATTGTAGTAAATGAACTATGCTGTGACTCTACCACACTATTTAATGTCTGATTGTAGTTTCCTTTCGGTATTAATAATAAACTCGGATAGAAGGAAAAATAATGATGATTTCTTACCTATTGTTTGGATCAAGGGGTCCCTTTTCCTGGTTCCTCAATATTGAGACATGGATTTTCTCTCAGAGTGTTTGATGATTCTTCTGTCATTGACATCCCAGAAGTAGAGTTCCTAGACTGGGGCTGGTATATAAAGGTTAAGCAAAGAAACAACACCAGACAAACAGCTAATAGGTATTCCTCTCACACTATCCAACTGACAGGAGTTATTTTTTTCCAGTGCTGTAGATGAAAAAAAGTTGGTTTCTCCTGGAGACTGCTCTTCATGCCTACTGAGTGGTTCTAAGAGTCAGGCCTCTTCTTGGGTCAAAGCTTTAGAAAAACATAAAACAAGACTAAACAAATCACCTCAGTGCTGTACAGGACTCTCTTCAAGTTTTTAATTCCTTTTCAATCTGCCTGCCTTTGTTTATTTTTCAGAGTCCTTGGATAGTTTTCCTGGTATTCTGTCCAAAAGTTTCAATTGTAATCTGTGGGAAAACTAGGCTATAATAGGTCAATCTTTATCAGAACTAGAATTCCAAGATTGCATTATTTAATTGTTAAAAATAAATTTGTATCAATAAAAGGAAAAAAATCAAAAGCAATATTTGAAAGCCAATTGAGGTTTCTTGGATACAAGTTTTCTGATAAAGTAAATTTTTCTATAGATGGCATATATTAAAGAATTAAATTCTCTTTCTAACATAATTCAGGTTAAATTATAAATATATGTTTTCATTACACTGCTATTTTAAATAATAAATACAATAATCCCTGACATTTAGATAATCTAATTGTTATTTACACTATATTTTGTATAACAAGTTGTGCATAAGACTGGAATACATTTTTCCCAAATATATTTCATTAGCTATTCAATTCTTGTTCTCTTTGCTCATTGTAATATTTCATAAGATTAATAATTAAAAGATAATAATATAGGAATATCTCATAATCATTCCTATGTAACAAAGTATATAACAAGAAACCAATGTACAATGCACTGAGAAACATTCTATGGTGACCTCAGTAGGAAAAAAAGAAAATCTTACACTTTATGAAATAAAATCTGTTTTTATATGAGGTACTAATATTTATTTATTTTAGCATCTGATGATATTATAATATATTTCTGGATTGAAATGTGGTAGCTATGCAATTTAAGTAAAAATGACTAACAATAATAATTAAGCAGTTAGTTTATATTTAAAACCATGCCAAGATAATGTGTATGTTGTGCATGTTTGCATGTCTATGTGTCTGGATTCACACATATGAAAAGGAAATAATTTGATGTTGCAACAAAGACATCCAAGTGTATAAGCCAAAGATAAACAGTACAGTGACAAGTATTCTGTATCATTCAATGTCATGTCTGCCTTGGCTGCAGTATCCCATTAAAAGTCATATAAATTATTTTCCAGTTTTACTTCAATGGTTGGAAATAAATTACTTGCACATCTCTTGTGGATTAAGTTATCTCTGTGCATACATATAAATCATGCTGAAAGAAACCAAATTACCCCCCAAATGCTCATAGACCCATATTCTTCATTCATAATAACACACATTTCATCTACAGACATTTAATAGTGTAGTGCAGTTAATATGTTTCAAAGATGACCCTATAACACTCAGGATTATTAACTACAACAAATCTGAACAGCAATTCAAGGCTGCTAGTTTCTTGGCAGTATAGTAGATCATTTTAATTCAAGATATACCTGATATGTTTCAGCTGCTCTCCACTTTCAAAGGCAATTTCCTCTACCCCCTTTTTCCAGGACTAATAAAAGAAAAAGAGTCAGAATGTTACAGTAACTTTAGTTTAGTTACTTTAGCTATAGAGTGTTTAAATCTGTCCTGTTTTAAATATATCTTTGGCTGCTTAAAACTTCTCTTATATTGCACGTTCCAACTTCAAAATCCACAGAATTAGTTTTGCAAAGGCATTATAGCAAAACTTTTTATTTAAAAAGTAATTCAGCCATGACTTTGTAACTGAATTTCATTCGGAACTGCTATAACTGAACTGAATATTGCAGGAGAAAAATTAAACAAAAGCAAACAAATAAAAACAAAAACTTTAGAATTTGATGCACCCATTGAATCTAATGAAATATCTCTAAATATATTAGCATTTTTCAAAATAGGAACAATTGAAAAGAACTATGGAAACTGATAGAATTTACAGAATTGCTTAAATAATAATAAATATAAAAATACTGATAAAAATAAATACATCAATTGAATAGGTTCTACATTTCTATTACTAGCAGAGGGTTTAGAGAAGAGAAGGCAAGTTATAATCCAAGTGTATTCCACCTTAAAAATAATGGGATTATTTTTGCAATCCTTCATATGCAATTTGAAGGATTCATTATGTAATAAGAAAAAGGATTGAAATATTAGTTCAGACTTATACACACCAATGTTAAATTTTACATAATTTAATAATTCAATGATTACAAAGAATCAACAGGGGTAAAAAATTCTATTCTTAGAGAAGTCCAAGCATATTAGACACCTTCCCCGCACAAATATAGCCGTTTGCTCCTGAATTATAATCCATTTTGGTTTTGGATGTAATAGGAAAGTTTCTTTTTGAACACAAATCCTACTAAAATCAATTTATAATTCTTTTTTTTTAAATTACTTTCATGTCCAATATATTATTCACTTTCTACCAAGAGATGAGGGTTGGGGATTATCATGTTTAGAAGTAGATTTATTTGGATCATTTATTACACCACATGGATGTTCTCAATAGATATGGATAGGCTACATCCTGAGTTTAACTCATTACTTTCAACTGTTTTAAATTTTTAATTTTTTTAATTTTAAAATATTAAGGGGGTACAGATGTTTTTGATACATGACTTGAATCAGGGTTATAAATGTGCCTATCACCCAAATAGTGTTCATTGTACCCATTAGGTGAGATTTTGCCCTTCCTCTCCTCCTCCCCCTGCTTGATTTCCAATGACTTTTACTTTCCTCTGTGTACTTGTGTGCCCATTGGTTAGATCCAATTTATTAGAGAGTACATGTGGTGTTTGTTTTTCAATTCTTAAGATACTTAACTTAGGATAATAATCTCTAGTCCCTTCCAAATAGCTGCAAAAGGCATCAATTCATCCTTTTTTGTTACTGAGTAGTACTCCATGGTCACTTTTTGATCTCATATTAATTAGTATGGCAACTACAACCCACATCTGGTTTTGGTTGGAACAAAATTATAGGAAGAGTGATGAGGACAATAAAGGAGGATAGATGCAATAAAAGGAAAAACCATTTTCTGATGAAAGGCAGTAAAAATGCAATTTTTAAAGGATACATTCTACCCTATATTTAAGCATTACACTAAAATGTGTAATAATGCATTAGACATACTAAGATTGCAACTATAAAATCTGGTCATGTTAAAACATAATATAAATAAATATATATTTTTATTTATTTCATATAAATATATATGATATATTTATATATGTTCATATATAAATATATATAATATATATATCATAATATATATACATATATATTATGTCACATAAATATATATTTTTATGTGACAATGAATGCATATGTATTTTGTATGACAACTTTCTTCCTCATATGTCATAAATTTCCATATTTTTTCTTAAGAAAATATTACATGAATAAAAAAAGTTTATCTAAAAATCATAGGAGAAAATAATGTATTGAAGATGAGAAATTCTAGGCAAAAATGTACAGAATTTTATACAGGTAACATAAATTCCAGAATATAAATAAGTGACAATTTCAAAGACATAAAGCTAAGTTAGTATGGAGGAGGGCAGATTATTGAAAAGCACAGTGCAAATAGGATAAGGAAAGATAATTCCCATAACTAGATATTGTTATATTCTTTCTATTAATTATTGAGATGTTAATATAGATATTGTAATGTTACAAACAGTATATACTTTAAGAATTCATCTTTTTCCTATTATTTATTTTCTAACATATCTTAACTACAGACATTACATTACACAAACTTCCAGGATGTGACAACTAGTTATACAGGCCACATATGAGGTCATTTAAAATATCTCATCTATATATACATATATATATATATCTTAACATAAATTTTGTCTGTAATTATACAAATCTTATTTCATGGGTTCAAAGACATACTTGTCTTTTCATATTTTAATGATCCTGAAAACTGCTATATCTAAAACTGACATTAAATTATGCCCACCAGCCATTACAAAGAACGATCTGTGAGGAAAGGTGTGACCTTATTGGGCTAGCTGGAGCAAAATGTCCTCAATGTAATCAATAATCGTATGCATTATACTCAGAGTTTAAAACAATAATGGTAATGACTAAATGTGAGTCTGTTTCTTGTTATCACCATGTACTGATAATTGTGAACAATATAAGTGATAAAATATTCCTTGATAACAAGCTGGACAGCTTTTGCCAATAAAAGCAAATCTATTTCTTTAAAGTTTGTGTGTGTGTATGTATATAGTATACAAATGAATTTTAAATTTAATGTCTCTAATAAATAAATTTAAATGTGGATGTGATTACGGACAAGTGTAAATGCACGACATTCCAACATCTAAAAATGATACTAATAATTATGAAGGCTGTAATAGATCAAAATCACCAGGGCGCAATGATTGATAATTAAAGATGAACCAGTGAAATTTCTGAAAGTGAAGAAGACTAAAGCACAAATTCTGGTTTTGACATTTAGAAAAAATAGTGGTATGTTTCAGGATAAGTGTGAGTGTGGAAAATTAATGAAAACATGTTACTATACATTCTAGTATCTTTTTTCTTTTACATTATACAAAACAGCTGTTATAAATTCATGCATTTTTCTAATAACTAAGGTGGAAATTTCCCTTATTGCTTAACATGCTGCTTATAGTAAATATAATAATAATTAAATTGTCTCTTGGTCTTGAATCTCTCAATTTCACACAGGAAAACAATGAAAGTCTGAGAGGTTTATAGATTTATATCTCCTAGACACCTTTATGCATAAATTAATTTTGGATCAAACAGTGTATTGCAAAGCATAGCAATATAACTATTTATATTATTGCCTCAGTGACTCACACAGGTAAACTTTAGGAAAAAAATTAAAGCATACCCTCTTATGGTAACACTTGTGTAATACAAAATGCAATACTCCATATGAAGAAATAATATTCTTAATAAAACAAAAAGATTTATACAACTTCAAAAAGTTATTCATTTTCCCAGAACCATTTATTGAATAAGGAATCTTTTCCCCAGTGTATGTTTTTGTCTGCTTTGTCAAAGATTAGATGGCTATATGAGGATGGTTTTATATCTGGGTTCTCAGTTCTGTTCCATTGGTCTGTGTCCCTGTTCTTGTGTCAGTACCATGCTGTTTTAGTTACTATAACCTTGTAGTATAATTTGAAGTTGGGTAAATTGATGCCTCCCATTTTGTTCTTTTTGCTTAAGATTGCTTTTGCTATGTGGGATCTTCTCTGGTTCCATACAAAGCAAAGAATTTTTTTACAGATCTACAAAAAATGATGTTGGTAATTTAATAGGGATTGTATTGACTCTGTAGATCACTTTGAGTAGTATAGACATTTTAATAATTTTGATCCTGCCAACCAACAAGGATGATATGGTTTTCAACCTGTTTACGTCCTCTGCTATTTCCTTCCTCAGTGTTTCATAGCTCTCCCTGTAGAAGTCTTTTACCTTCTTAGTTAAATATAGTCCTAGGTACTTTATTTTCTTTGTTGCTATTGTGAAGGGTACTGAGTCTTTGATTTGGTTGTCAGTTTGACTGTTATTGGCATATAGGAATGCTACTGATTTCTGTACATTAATTTTGTAACCAGAGACTTTGCTGAATTTGTTTATCAATTCCAATAGTTTCATGGCTGAATCTTTGGGGTTTTCTAGGTATAAGATCATATCATCAGGAAAGAGAGATAGCTTGACCTCTTTTGCCCCCACTTGGATGTCCTTGATTTGCTTCTCTTGTCTGATTTCTCTGGCTAGGACTTCCAGCACTATGTTGAATAGAAGCGGTGAGAGAGGGCAACCTTGTCTGGTTCCAGTTCTAAGCGGAAATGCTTTCAATTTTTCCCCATTCAGTATGATTTTGGCTGTGGGTTTGTCATATATGGCTTGTATAATTTTTAGGTAAGCTCCATCTATCACAGTGGATAACAGACTTAAACCTATGAAACTGTAAGAATTCTAGAAGAAAACATTGGAAATACTCTTCTAGACATTGGCCTAAGCAAAAAAATTATGAAGAAGACCCCAAAGACAATCATAGCAACAACAAAAATAAATCAATGGGACCGATTAAATTAAAAAGCTTTTGCACAGCCAAGGAAACTATCACAGAGCAAACAGACAACCAAAAGAATGGGAGAAAATATTCGCATAGTATACATCCGATAAATGGCTGATGACTGGAATCTATATAGAACTCATGAAAATCAGCAAGAAAAAAATCAAACAACCCTATCAAAAAGTGGGCAAAGGACATGAACAGAAACTTTTCAAAAGATAATTCTTATAAATTTGTATAATATACAGAATACAAATGCACCTCATTTTATAGTGCTTTATTTTATTTCCCTTCACAAATAGCGCTTTTTTTACAAATTTAAGGTTTGTGCCAAGCCTATATTGAGAAAGTCCGTGGCACCATTTTTCCAACAGCACGTGCTCACTCACTTTGTGTTTCTGTGTCACATCTTAGTAATTCTCACAATATTTCAAACTTTTTCATTATATGGTGATCTGTGATCAATGATCTTTGATGATGCCATTGTGATTGGAACACCATGCCTATGTAAGACAACAGGCAAACTTCATGGATACATACTCTGTATTCTGACTGCTCCACCAACCAGATGTTCTCCTGTCTGTCTCTCTCTTCTTGAGCCTCCCTATTCCCTGAGACACAACAGTATTGAACTTTGCCCAGTTAATAACCCTACAATGGCTTCTACATATTCAAATGAAACAGTTTCACATCTCTCTTTTTAAATCAAAAGCTAAAAATGATTAAGCTTAGTGAGAAAGGTATGTCAGAAGGCAAGATAGGCCAAAAGCTAGTCCTCTGTGCCAAAGAGGTAGCCACATTGTGAATGCAAAGGAAAAGTTTTTGAAGGAAATTAGAAGTACTTCTCTAGTAAACACACAAATGATGAGAAAGCAAAATGCCCTTATTGCTGATATGGGCAATGATTATCTAGTGAACTGAATACAAGATCAAACAAGCCACAGTATCTGCTTATGCCAAAGCCTAATCCAGAGCAAGTCCCTAACTCTTTTTAATTCTATTAAGGCCAATGAGAGGGGTAAGGAAACTACAGAAGAAAAGTTTGAAGCTAGCAGAGGTTAGTTCATGAGGTTTAAGAAAATAAGCCATTTCTATAACTTAATATCGCAAGTTGAAGCAGCAAGTGCTCAAGTAGAAGCTGCAGCAAGTTATCCAGAGAACATGTAGCTAAGTTAATTTGATGAAGGTGGCTACACTAAATGATAGATTTCACTGTAGATGAAACAGCCTTCTATTGAAAGGAGATGCCATCTAGGACTTTCATAACTCAAGAGGAGAAGTCAATGCCTGGCTTCAAAGCTTCAAAGGACAGGCTGACTCTGTTGTTAGGGGTTAATGCAACTGGTACTAAATAACTCTAAGTTGAAGCCAATGTTCATTTACCATTCTGAAAATCCTAGGTCCTTTAAGAATTATGCTAAATCTACTTTGCCTGTACTCTAGAAACAGAACAACAAAGCCTGGATGACAGTATATTTGTTTACTGCATGGTTTACTGAATATTTTATCCCATTGTTGAGACCTAGTGATCAGACAAAAAGATTACTTTCAAAATAGTGTTGCTCATTGATAATGCACCTCGTCACCCAAGAGCTCTAATGGAGATGCACAAGGAGATTAATGTTGTTTTCACACCTGCTAAAACAACATCCATTCTGCAACACATGGATCAAGGAGTTAATTCAACTTTCAAGTCTTATTATTTAAGAAATAGATTTTGTAAGGCTATAGCTGCCACAGTGATTCCTCTGATGGGTCTGGGAAAAGTAAATTGAAAACCTTCTAGAGAGGATTGACCATTTTAAATGCCATTAAGTTCATTCATGATTCATGGAAGACGGTCAAATTATCAATATTAACAAGAGTTGGGAAGAAGAAGTTGATTCCAACCCTCATGGATGACTTTGAAGTGTTCAAGACTTCAGTGGAGGAAGCAATTGCACATGTGGTGAAAATAGCAACAGGACTAGAATTAGAAGTGAAGCCTGAAGATTTGACTGAATTGCTGAAATGTCATGATAAAACTTGAACAGATGAGTAGTTGCTTCTTATGGATGAGCAAAGAAAGTGGTTTTTCCAGGTGGAATCTACTCCTGGTTGAAGATGCTATGAACATAGTTGAAATGACAACAAAGAATTTAGAATATAATATAAACTTGCTTCATGAAGCAGCAGCAGGATTTGAGAGGATTGACTTCAATTTTGAAAGAAGTTTCATTGTGGGTAAAACACTATCAAACAGCATGCTATACTATAGAGAAATTTTTCAAGAAAAAAAGAGCTAAGCAATGTGGAAATTTCATTGTTGTGTTATTTTTAAGTAATTGTAGTTTCAGTTACCCACAATCAACAGTAGTCTGAAATTATTAAATAGAATATTTCAGAAATAAATAATTCATAAGTTTTAAATTGTATACTATTCTGAGCAGTGTTATGAAGTCTTGTGCCTTCCTGCCTGGGGCATGCATCATTCCTTTGTCTAGCGTATCCACGTTATATGTGCTCCCTTCCCATTGGTCACTTAGTAGCCATCTCTGTTATCAGATCAACTGTCCTGGTATCACAATGGTTGTGCTCAAGTAATCTTTATTTTACTTAATAATGGTTCCAAAGGGCAAGAGTAGTGATGCTGGCAATTTAGATATACCAAAGAGAAGCTGTAAAGTGCTTCCTTTAAGTAAAAGGATGCAAGTTCTTGATTTAATACAGAAAGAAAAAAATTTGCATGTTGAGGTTGCTAATATCTACAGTAAGAATGAATCTTCTATCCATGAAATTATAAACAATACATTGTTATAATTGCTGTATTTTATTATTTGTTATTGTTGTTAACTTTTTACTCTTCCTAATTTATTAAGTAAACTTTATCATAGGTATGCATGTATAGAAAAGCATAGTGTATATAGGGTTTGGTGCTATTTGTGGTTTCAGGCATCCACTAGGGGTCTTGGAATATACCCTTCATGGATAAGCAGGAGGGAAGTGGGGGCTGCTGTAACCTATTATATAGCCTGGAATGTTAGAAAATATTTGTCTTCAAAGTTGCCCAGACATGCAGTGTATTTAGCATACCATATGGTGCAGTAATCAATCTCATTACTGGGTATAGTATTCAAAGGAAATATAATCAGAATGTTAAAGAGACATCTGCACACCTATGTTTATTGTTGCACTATTCATAATTGCCAAGATATGTAATCAACCTAAATAGCCCTCTAATTATTAAAAGATAAGGCCAATGTGGTATACTGTATACAATGCAAGATGATTCAGCCATAAAACAGAATGATATTCTGTAATTTGTGGCAACATGGATGAACCTGGGGGACATTATGTTAAGTGAAATAAGCCAGGCACAGAAAGATGAACACTGCATGATCTCATTTGTGTTAAATCTAAAAAAGTTGATTTCCTAGAAGTAGAGAGTAGAATAGTAGTTACAAGAGGCTGGGGAGAGTAGGTGGGCAAGAGTTACTGAAGTTTGTCTACATATAGAAAGTTACAATCAAACAGAAAGAATAAGTTTTGGTGTTCTATCACACTGTAGGATGATTATAGCAAATAACAATATATTGTATATTTCAAGATATGTGTGTTGTCACTAAAGAAATAATAAATGTCT
>JAQIFY010002715.1:0-13114 GCA_028533085.1 Varecia variegata | reverse complement strand
TCAGCCTAGCTCACAGCAACCTCAAACTCCTGGGCTTAAGCGATCCTCCTGCCTCAGCCTCCCGGGTAGCTGGGACTACAGGCATGCGCCACCATGCCCGGCTAATTTTTTCCATATATGTTTTTAGTTGGCCGGATCATTTCTTTCTATTTTTAGTAGAGACGGGGTCTCGCTCTTGCTCAGGCTGGTCTCGAACTCCTGAGCTCAAACGATCCACCCGCCTCGGCCTCCCAAGTGCTAGGATTACAGGCGTGAGCCACTGCGCCCGGCCTAGTTTTTATTTTTAACTTGGTTTGGTTTTTGCTTGTTTGTTTTTATGGGGTTTTGTTTGTTTGTTTGTTTTTAAGATGTAGGTTCACATCTGTTGCCCCAGTTGGAGTGCAGTGGCATGATCATAGCTCACTGTAGCCTCTAACTCCTGGGCTCGAGGGATCCTCTTGTCTCAGCCTCCTGAGTAGCTGGGACTACAGGCCCCAGCCACCATGCCCAGCTGGGTTTTTTTTTTTTATTGTTATTAAAAAAGCAGTAATGGTCACCATAACCATACTAGTAGCTGCTTTGTGTCGAGCTCTTGTTTTGTTTAATCCTCATAGCATCCCAATGAGAAAGATAAGTATTATATATACAGTGTTGTTATAGCCCCATTTTGGAGATAAGGCTCGGGGAGGTTAAGTGGCTTATTCAAGGTCACATTCACTATCAGAAATTTGGAAAATACAGATAAATAAAAAGAACATTAAAATTATCTATAACCAACACTTTAGAGAATATCGTGGATTTTTTTTCCCTAAATATATTTTTAAAACATTTAAAGGTATTATACTTTTTTGTAACCTGCTTTATTCCATTGTATGGATGTACTATAATTTAAGCAGTCTACTATTTAGAAATAGTGGTTTCAATTCTTTCATAAATGTCTTTATATACACTGACATTCTTGTGGCCTTTACGTAGGATCATTTTTGAGAAGCAGAATTGTAGGCTTAAGGGGACATACATAGTTTTAAGGCCTTTGATATATTGTTGCTTAATTAGGAGAGCCACTTTTATTTACTTCTTTTCTTTCAACAACTCCTCTCAAATGAAAGAGCCACTCTAGAAGAATTATAGCTGACTTTTTTTGGCACATTCCAGATGCCTTTCTAAAGCCTTCATGTGCTTATTAGTATCTATGAGGTAGGTACTATCACCATTCCCATTTTATAGATGAGGGAAATTGAGGCACAAAGAAATTAAGAAACTTACATAAGATTATATTAATACAACTAATAAGTGGTGGAATCAGGATTCAAACCCTGGCAATCTAGCTTTCAAATCCAGGCTCTTGATCCCTATACTCAGGTGTCTCTCTAGTTGGATCAGAGCTGTTCATAAATTGTGGCTGAGTTTGTCGTTTTGTTATTTGGGGTTTTTGGGTTTTTTCTCTCCTCACTAGAGCAGAAGGATTTGCATGGATCCAGCCATACTCTGACCTCAGCATTTATCCTGGAGGCCAAGAGCCTGCCTTGTGCATTATGGTGGACCCAAAGTTTAGAGAACAAGCAACGTATTTGGAAGGAACTTTCTCTCTCTCTCTCTCTCTCTCTTTTTTTTTTTAGTAGAGACAGGATCTCGCTCTTGCTCGGGCTGGTCTCGAACTCCTGAGCTCAAGCAATCCTCCCGCCTCGGCCTCCCAGGGTGCTAGGATTACAGACGTGAGCCACCATGCCCGGCCCTGGAAGAAACTTCTTACTGGGCCTCTCAGATGAAACTTGCCACCTTGGCTTGTTACCCTGAGGGGTTTGAACTTTAGGCTCACCAGTCTCATTGTAAATTCACACATGTCATGTTGCAGACCTCTTTTTTGAAAAGTATATTTCCGCCAGATGCCTGTCTTCTACTCCCACCCATCTTTCCTGCACCCCTGAGGGAGACAGGAGGAGAAATGAGACCATGGGAGGAAAGTGGGGAGATGAAACCTGTACAAAATGTTAGATGAGCAAGGGAGAAAGAGAAGGGGCCTGTTCCCTTGGTGCCCATTCTTGACTTCAAACAGCCTTCTGAGCCAGGCTTTCTCTCAAGTAGACCCAGAGCAGAGGGAACCAATTCATTTGCCAGCCTCAATTTAAGCCCCAAGGAGCAGGTGATGAAGGCATGGGGATACCTTTCTGGGAAGGTACAGCTGTTTTTCATCACAAGCTGAAGATCTCTTTCCAAAAAGGCCTAACTGGCACTTCTTTTCCTTTGCAATACTCCTATAGCAGCCCCTCCTTTGGGCCCCACCCCTGCCAGGCCCAGTAAGACTAGTAGCCTGGAAGCTGACTTGGCTGGAGCTCTTGGCAGAGGAAATGGGGTCCCATTTATTGAGTACATACTGTGTGCCAGGTACTGACTAAATGCTTTATATGTCTCTGCTTACTTTTCTTCCCAGTTGAGTTTATTTTCCTTTATTTACAAATAAAGAAGCTATGGCTCAGAGAGGGTAAGTAACTTACTCAGGCTCACAGGGCCAGTAATTGGTGGAACTGAAATTTGAACCCAACCAGACTGCGATACTAGAGACCTGTTCTTTTGCTACCATTATACAGGCTCCCACCCTTAGGTAGCTGCCAGCTGATCTGAGTCCCAGCTCTCATGGCCCTCTTGTTATTCTCTTCCAGGTCAATGGCCACAATCCAGACTCTAATGCCCAAAGTGGGGAATCCCTCAGAGAAGACCTGCAGGAGTTCCTGGGTAGGGAGGCCCCACTGCACCAGCTGGATGACCTCACCAAGGTGAATCCTGTGACGCTGGAGACAGGTATGGGCTTCCCACTCAAGAGCACCATCTCCAAGAAGGTGGAGGTGCAATGAGGGTATTCAGCACAGCTTCCCCAGGTCAGACCAAGGCAGGCAACACTCCTGACCTGGAGCCAGGCGGGCTGCTCCAGACCTCTGCCTGAGGGAACCTGGCAGCTGCAGCTGGGCTCCCCAGGGCAGGCTTTGCTGCAGATTTGGGGCTCATCTTAATTAGATCTTATATCTATTCATCAGGGAGCTGCTAGGATCTAATGACACTTGGCTAATTGCAGAAGGAGGGCTGTTCGGTAGATGTGTGTCTGTATGTGTAGTTTTGTCTGTATTTAAGCCAGAGTTTGCTAAAGGCATCTCTGCCTCAGTCCTGAGGTGCCTGCAGGCCCGGTACATGGCAGACACATTCTACACCAATGCTGGCTGCACCCTGGTGGCTCTGAACCCCTTCAAGCCTGTTCCTCAGCTCTACTTGCCAGAGCTGATGAGAGAGTACCATGCTGCACCTCAGCCCCAGGTAAGCCTCAGCCACTTCCTATGGCCTCAGGGCTCCCCACCTTCCCCTAGGCCTCCCTTCAATTTTCCCATCCTTATTCATCTATTCACCAGCCTTGTAGTCATTCAAATCTCCTGCCCAACAAGAGCTTGAAAAATTGTGGACACAAAAAGAACTCACTGAAAGATAGAAAGTACAAAGTGGGAGATAAATATGTGTTAACTGAGTTTGGAACCTATAATAGGTACATAGAGCAAAGGATTATTTTTTCTTGTTTGCAGGATTATTGATAGGAAAGGATTTACAAAGGTATATTTGACAAAACCACGTGCCTAGAAAAGAATAAAGTTACATGCAATAAAGATTGCCTAGAAGATTCAGCACATGTTCACCTTTACTGAGAAAGATAAATTATTCTTCTACTGAGAAGAGAATAAATTATTTGAGGAGTAGAGGGTGGTGGTGGTGGTGGTGCATGCAGGAAATGCGCCTGTTTGTGTTTAAAAGTTCATGATGTGTTCTGGGAGATGCAAGAACGAACTTGCTGACAGGAGGGAAGCATGGGGAGAGAGGCAGTAGATGAGGGTGGGAAGATGAGAAGTGAGGGCTATTTGTGAAGGGTCTGAAGCGCCACAGCAGGCAGAGAGAATCCACAAATCATCTTCATCCAGGTGGAGGTGGGACTGTGAACAGAACCCACTAGGGGAATGATTACTCTGGGAGTCAGGTTCAGGAAGGTGAGACAGGAGGCAGAAAGAATAGTTGGAAGCTTTGTAACTCTCCAGGTGATAGGTGGCTGGGGCAAGGTTAGGTGTAGAGAGGGACAGCTCTAACGCTGTCCAGGTGCCTTCTCCCACAGGAAGCTGTGGGTAAATGATTATTGCTGGCTGGACTGGCTAGGCATCATGCAGATGGCCTGGCCCTCTAGAAGTTTGTGCATAGTGAAGTGTCCAAATGGAGTCCAGTGGAAGTCTGTCCTGAGAGCCCTTACCTCCCTGACTATTTGCCCTGCCTCCTCAAAGGCAAAAGGCAGGTCATGGTCCCCTCTGTTTCCTTAGTGCCCAGCTTCATGCCCAGCACATTGAGGACAATTAATATTTGTTGAAGGAAGGGAGAAAAGTGGCTTTGGAATTTAAATCACATGGGTATGCTTACTTGCTAAGTGGCCTTGAAAGGTTGTTTAACACCTGTGAACCTTAGATTTCTCATCTATAAAATAGAGTTAGCTATCTATGCACAGACTTCTTAAGCAGTAAGTTGTAAGAAAGTTCTTGCAAACTGCAAAGTACAATAACATAAAATAATATGCAGCAGAATAAGACTATTAAAGCAAGATGAGAGGTTAAAGTGTTAAGGTCATAGACTAGTCAAGGCCAGCACTGCTTCCAGCCTGAGAGATAAGTGGATAAAGCCACCATAGGGGTCCCACAGTCAGGCCCAACATCCAGAAATTTTCTGGAAGAAGCATCTTGGTACTCCTTTTGGCAGCCTCCCCATCTCAACTATCACTGGCTCAGTCACTCCTTGAAAACAGGCATTCCCTCACATGACCTTTCACCCCCTCACATGACCTTTCACCCCTTGATATTTCAGAAACTGAAGCCGCATGTGTTCTGTGTGGGTGAACAGACCTACAGGAATGTCAAGAGCCTGATTGAGCCAGTCAACCAGTCTATTGTTGTCAGTGGAGAGAGTGGTGCTGGAAAGGTAAGAGGACCTCTTTCTCACCCAGTCAACTCGTGGCTGGCATTTCTAGTGGTGTCATTTGCTGCCTAGTCGTTCTCAGGTAGGCTGGCCAAAGCAGGGATTGGTGCATTAATGGTGGGCAAACACTGGGCTGGAAGTCAAGAAACAGGTTCCAGTCCAGGCTCTACCAGTAGTTCTTCTGTCACTTTTGGTGAGATACTTTCCTTTCTAAGCCTTCATTTTCTCATCAAAGGTCTCTTCCAGCTCTGACACCACTGGAAACAAAAGTCACCTGTTGAGGATTCCAGCATAGTTGTTAAGAGCACATCAGAAAGGTACTTAGCTCCTGCCAAGTTCTTGGTTCTCTTACTTATGAAATGGGAGGGAGGAGAGGACCAACACCTGACTCACGGGACTTCTGTGACAGTTAAATGAGCCAGTGCACATAAGGTACTTGGTGGAGGCTTGGCACATGGCCTTGTGCTCCAGAAGTAGCTGGGGTTACTATTGGAAAGCGTTTATCAGGGTAGACCACCTGAACCCTCTGGGTTGTCCATGGTGGCAAAGGCAGTGCATTGGGCCAGAACCTCAATGTGGAGGAGGACGGAGGCTCCTGATGTGGCCTCCTGGGTGGCAGAACCACAACAGGTGAGACAGAATGTTGCACAAGGATGAGTGAGGAGAGTTGCACAGCTGGTCAGAGAAGGCCAAGGCTTTGCCTGCTTCTTGTCAAGCCTCACCCAGCAGCCTCACCCTTTCCACAGCACTTTTACCTTCATGAGGGATTCTTTATAAACTCCCTCTGTCTTCACTCCATATGAGAGAATTGCTGAGAACCTGCCAGATTTTAGGCTTTAGGCTGGGGGGAGCATGGCAGGGGGGAGGATCAGAGATGGAAAATGCAACATTTAGCTAGGGGACTTTTAGTCCACTGAGAAAGAGACAAGGAAACAAAGACAGTAAGTTGCAGGGATGAAGGCTTGGACTTGGGCTAGGAAGGGATCTCCAGGAGCTATATCAAGGTGACTGATGAAACGGCTGATGCCCAGCTCCTGTACAAAGCCCATTGTCGCCTAGAATTGCTCTGGGGAACTGAAGCTGAACCTCACCCAAGACCCATGCAACCAAAGCTTGGTGTAAACCTCTACTGAGCAGCTGTTGTAGCCATGGGCTAGGCCTGGTATATTTTTAATATTCATTTTTACTTGTAGTTATCTAATTCAAAAAATCAAGCAGTACTACAAGGCTTATAACGAAAAACAGCAAACCTGCCCCCAATCTCCCAACCCCTATTTCCTCTCTCCAGGGGCAGCTACTTTCACATCTTTTTTTTTTTTTTGAGACAGAGTCTCGCTTTGTTGCCCGGGCTAGAGTGAGTGCCGTGGCGTCAGCCTAGCTCACAGCAACCTCAAACTCCTGGGCTTAAGTGATCCTACTGCCTCAGCCTCCCGTGTACCTGGGACTACAGGCATATGCCACCATGCCTGGCTAATTTTTTCTATATATACTTTTAGTTGGCCAGATAATTTCTTTCTATTTTTAGTAGAGATGAGGTCTCGCTCTTGCTCAGGCTGGTCTCGAACTCCTGAGCTCAAACAATCCGCCCGCCTCAGCCTCCCAGAGTGCTAGGATTACAGGCGTGAGCCACATCGCCCGGCCTTACTTTCACATCTTTTATCAGTTTATTTGGGTGTTTACATTCATATTTCTAAACCACATGCTTAAATTGTTACTTACTAACTTTTTGGTTTTGGACCTTATCTGTTCACTTCCAATTTTGATGAGGATTTATCACTTACTTCCCTGTCCCCAAATAAACACTTAATGTAATAATATCACAATGTCTAATTAAGTTAATATGTAGTATTTACATTATTATGACCATGTACATATTATTCAGAGCAAAGCCATATATTTCTTGTATGATTTTTATTTTCCTTCTGCTTAATAATTTCCCTTTTTTTCACTTTAGTTTTTATATACCTATTATTAATTCACTACCAGACTTGTCACCAAAGCTGGAAAACAACAATCAAACTGGCAAGCAAATCAGGTCCCTTTTTTTTTTTTTTTCTTGGAGAGGCCCTTCCTAGAGCTCTCAGATCTCTTTCTCCCATCTGGATAGGCAGCTGCCTAGGGCTGCTGCCACACAGCTGTTATTCTGTGGATCCCCAGATTCCCATCTGTCCTGGGATAAATCCGCCCTTGCTTGGAGCCCATGGCTTCCTCTTTCTTCAGTTACTGCCTTGTTTTTATGGGGCACATTCTTTAGTAGTTTCCAGAACAGGGTACATGGAGGGCAAATTTTTGAGTTGTTGCGTATCTGAAAATATCTGTTCTGCCTCACATTTGATTGATCTTTTGGCTGGGTTTTATGATTCCAGATTGGAAATCATTTTCTTGCTAAATTTAAAGGATTTTTTTCCCTTATATATTGCTGTTGAGAGTCCCACTCTATACTGGTGATTTGTTTTTCTTTCCAAAACTTTCAGGTATTAAAATTCATAGTGCTGTGTCTTGGTATAGTCTTTTTTCACTTGTTATGCTGGGCACTTTGTGTGGGTCTTTTGAACCTGGAAACTCGTGTCCTTTTGTTCAGTGAAGTATTTTTGTATTATATCTAATAATTTCCTCCCTTTTTTTTTTCCTCTTTCTAGAAATCCTAATTAGTAGGATATTTGGTTAATTATCTAATAATCTTATTTTTCTCACCTTTCTCCCATCTCTTAACTTTTTTTTATCTTCTGAGAGATAATTCTCTACTTTCAATTCCTCTGAATATTTAATATTTGTTAAAAATTTAAATTCTAAGAGTTCTAGTTCCTGTTTCATTTATTGTGATATCTGTCGTTCATGTAAAAGAGGTTTACCAAATAGTTAATGATCCTTGAGTATCTGTTCATATTTTTCAATAAGGCTTTAAACAATTGATTAGAATCTCTTGTTTAGGGACAGGATTTCAACCAGGGGGCCTCACTGAAGGTAGCGTTTTAAACCTGTGGGACTCTGAATGTCCATAAGTTTTCTCATGAGTTTGTTGGTACCTCCAAGAAAACATTTTTCCAGTCTCTTCAGTAGAGAGGTGGAAACTATAAAGAGTTAAATGGAAATTATAAAAATTAAAAACATGATGAACAATTCCTTCAGGCTTATCAGTCGATTAGACATGCAGAAGAATGCATTAATGAACTTGACAGTTGGTCAGTAGACATCATGCAAATTGAAAGACAGAAGTGCATGCAACAGCTGTAGTACAATATCAAGTCGTCTGCTATACAGTTGGCCCTTGAACAGCATGGGGGTTAGGGGTGCCTATTCCCCACCTAGTGGAAAAATCCACTTACAACTTTTGACTCCTGAAAAACTTAACTACTGATAGCCTACTATGGACCAGAAGCCTTACTAATAACATAAACAGTTGACTAACACATATTTTACATATTATTTGCATTATATACTGCATTCTTAGAATAAAGTAAGCTAGAGAAAAGAAAATGTTATTAAGAAAGTTGTAAGAAAAGGAAAACATGTTAACTATTTATTAAGTGGAAGTAAATTATCATAAAGGTTTTTATCCTCATTGTATTCACATTGAGTAGGCTAAGGAGGAGGAGGAAGAAAAGAAGTTGGTCTTGCTCTCTCAGGGGTGACAGCGGTGAAAGATGAGGCAGGAGACATTTATTGAAAAGAATCCATGTATAAGTGGACCTGTGCAACTGGAACCTGTGTTGTTCAAGGGTCAACTGTACATGTAATTGGTGTCCCAGGAGAATATGAGTCAGAAGTAATCATTTACAAAATTAACAAAAGATGGCAAGCAAAGAGCCAAAAGCTCAGAAAACACCAAGTAGGATGAATGCAAACAAAACATATTTAGGCACATTATAGTCAAAGTGCTGAAAACCAAACATGAGAAAAATCTTAAAGGGAGTCAGGAAAATATTACATAAAAAGGAACAAAGAAAAGAATGACAACAGATATCTTGCCAGAAACTGCAAGCCCAAAGAGCTGAAAGAAAATATCTGTCAGTCTAGAATTCTGTTGACAAGCAAGAATATCTTTCAAAAATGAAAGTGAAATAAAGATTTTTTTTCAGGCAAATAAATGTTGAGGGAATCCATCACCAGCAGACTTGCATTACAAGAGATGTTAAAGGAAGTTCTTTAGGACAAGGGAATATGAAACCATATAAGTGTTTGGATCCATACAAAGGAGTCAAGAGCATTGGAGATGTAAAATCTTGCCAGGTATGGTGGCTCACGCCTATAATCCTAGCACTTTGAGAGGCTGAGGCAGGAGGATTGTGTGAGGGCAGGAGTTTGAGACTAGCCTGAGCAAAAGCGAGACCCTGTCTCTACTAAAAATATTGCCTGTAGTCCTAGCTACTAGGGAGGTTGAGGCAGGAGGATCGCTTGAGCCCAGGAGTTTGAGGTTGCTGTCAGTTAGGCTTATACCACAGCACTCTACTCAGGGCATCGGAGTGAGACTCTGTCTCAAAGGGAAAAAAAAAAGAAACAGTTCTAAATGTGTATGTACCTAATTACAAAATATATGAAATATATGAAGCAAAAACTGATGGACTTGAAAGGAGAAATATATAAAATTATAATTTGAGATTCTAGCATTCTCAAGTATATATAGAACATTTACAATACAGACTAAATTCTGAGCCATAAAACAAACCTCAGTTGGGAAAGATTAAAATCGTACAAACTATGTTCTATGACCTGAGTAGAACTGAACTAGAAATAAATAAGAAAGACATCTGGAAAATCCTAAAGCATTTGAAAATTAAACAACACACTTCTTTTTTTTATTTTAAAGAGATAGGTTCTCACTATGGAGTCCAGGCTGGACTCAAACTCCTGGCCTCAAGTGATCTTCCTACCTTAGCCTCCCAAGTAGCTGGGACTACAGGCATGTGCCATTATTCCCAGCTAAACAACACACTTCTAAATCCTATGGGTCAATGATGAAATCACAAGGGATATTATAAAATATTTTTAACTAAACAAATATGAAAGCACAACATATCAAAATGTGTGCTTTTGAGAAAAACATTGCTTAGAGGAAATTTGTAGTATTAAATGCTTACATTTTTAAGAAAAGAATAAAGAATTTTATTACATATTTTAGAAAAGAATAAAGGACTCAAATCATTAATCTGAGCTTCCACCTTGTATTAGTCAACTTGAGCTGCCTTAACAAAATACCATGGCTGGGTGTCTGAAACAACAGAAATTCTCTCACAGTTCTGGTGACTGGAAGTCAAAGGTCAGTCGGTACCAGCATGATTGGGTTCTGGTGAGGGCTCTCCCTGCCTTGCAGACTGCCACCTTCTTTAAAGGGCTGAAAGATGAGTAAAATGATAACCCTCCAGTCAAACTTATAAAAGAAGAAAAAAGACAAAAATTACCAATATTAGGAATGAAAGAGTAGCCATCGCTACAGATTCTACAGATTGATAAGAGAATATTTGAACCATTTTATGCCAGTAAATTATACAATTTAGATGAAATGTAAAAATATTTTTAAAGACACAAACTGCTGAATGTCACACAAAAGAAATACATAAGCTGAATATCTCCTATTTGTGAAAGAAATTTAAGTCATCGTTAAAAGCCTTTCCACTGAGAAAGCTCTGGGCCCGGGTGGCTTCACTTGTGAATTCTACCAAACATTTAAGGAAGAAATGTTACCAACTCTACATAGATTCTTTCAGAAAACAGAAGAGAGGGAACATCTCCAACCTCATGGAAAAACCTAAAGAATTAAAAAAAAAAATACTACAACTAAAATGTAGAGTTTACCAAGGTGATAGGATATAAGGTAAATATATAAAAATTAATTATATCTCTATGCCCTAGCAACAAATGTTTCTATGTCCTAGCCACAAACAATTGGAAATTCAAATGAAAATACATCTTACTTCAGCTGATTAAGAATAAAAGAGTATGAATTTTATAATTAGTATGCCTGGCTATAAATCAGAGTCCTGTCATTAGCCGTGTGATCGTCAATAAATTTTAAAATTTTTCTATGCTTTGGTTTCATCATTTTATAAATAGTTGTGTAATTGTACGTATATCTGTAAAGTTTGCAAGAAAATGCACAAAAAGTCTCTGTAGCTCAACACCTGCCACAGAGTAATTAACATTAGCTGTGAGGCCTCAGGGATACTGAGACAGAGCTGGGAGAAGCAGAGATTTGCACCCCCAATTTACAGATGCAGGGGAAGTGCCTTGCTCAAGGCCAGAGTTGAATTCGACATTCACCCATGTGGTTGATGACATGCATGGTGGAGAAGAGAGCTCTGGTGGGCATGGTTCCCTCAGAGGGAACCTTGTAAGAGGGAGGGAACATTGATACAGCTCTCACAAGGCTCTTTCTGCCACAGACATGGACATCCCGCTGCCTGATGAAGTTCTATGCTGTGGTGGCTGCCTCACCCACATCTTGGGAGAGCCACAAGATTGCAGAGAGGATTGAACAGAGGATCCTAAACTCCAACCCTGTCATGGAAGCTTTTGGTGAGCTTGGTGTCATCTGCACATTACCTCAGTCCCATTTCCTCTAGGATTTGTTACCTTCAGAGAGAGGGGCAATGCTTTGAGACCCCCTCTTTGGGAGTTGGAGGATGAGTGTATGCTTCACTGTCTTGGATCCCCAACCAACTCCAGGTACCCTTCAGCAGCCTTCTAATAGGGGTGGTGCATTCAGTCATCTTCCCCCCTCCGGCCTAGGCACATGTGACAGTGATGGTGGAGAGGACCTTGTGGCTCCTATCTTTCTATCCAGTTTCCTGATGGTTCAGAGAAGGGCACTTGTTTGATACACAGCAGTTAGTGTCCATGTTGGGACTGGAACTCAGATGTACGTTACTGGCTAAAGCCAATAGTGACAGCTTGTTTTTGACCTTCCCTTCACAGAAGACAGTCCCCGACTTCTTAGGCTTGTTCATTCCAGTTCCTTGCCAGGAATTTCTTCTAACTCTCCTGAATCCCACTTACTCAAGCCTGAGTGCCCATTCCCTACTCCTGTCCCCTGCAACATGAAAACCGACAAAGGGGCCTTTTAGGTGTCTTGGGATAGGGATATGATCCCCCACAGACCTGTAGCCACCTTGACCCATGAGAATTCTATAAACCTAGGGGAGTGGTATAAACTTAGGTGTGATCTGTAGGGAATGCGTGTACGCTGAGGAATAACAACAGCAGTCGCTTTGGGAAGTTCATCCAGCTCCAGCTGAACAGGTAATAGCTACTGTCACCTTGGCTAGTCGGAGGATGGGGGTGGGAGGGGGTTGAAAGTGGCCAGGACAGTGTCTAGGCTGAGCCACCCCTATCGGAAAAACCCTGCTCTTCCTGGCATGTATGTTTATGGGATTCTTTAGGATCTATGACCCCTGAGGGTGACCTTTGAACTGGAGAACTCTAGCTACTCCCACCTTAGGGACCCTGGGCCAGTGTGCTCGTAGAGGCCTGTGTGCTCCTCCTGGCTCCTGTCTTGGGGCAAAGTGATGTATAGAGGTCTTGGCCCTGCCCACCTGACCTGCATGCAGGTGAGTGTTTCAGGACACCCAAGGACATTCTGAGTGGTCTCCAGCCCCTGTGACACCCATTGGCTAAGTGGTAGAGCTTGGTGGGGGGTTGCTAGGTGACGGCAGTCTGGCATACAGTAAGTGCTGAATAAATGGCTGTGGAATGAATGGGCAACTGAGAGGCTGTGGCCTGCACATGCCCAGGGCCCAGCAGATGACCGGAGCTGCAGTCCAGACCTACCTCTTGGAGAAAACTCGAGTGGCCTGCCAGGCCTCCAGTGAGAGGAACTTCCACATCTTCTACCAGGTATGTGCCAGGTAGGGCCCATAGCCCCCCAGATGCAGGGCAAGGATGGCTCTGTGTCTCTCATTCCCACAAACCCCCAGGATGCGCCATGCCTGGCTCCTTCACCTGGCTTTCAGTAGTGCCACCTCTTATTCCTGCAAACTTTATATGCAACACTTCTGCTTCACACTGGACCTTGGCTCCCACCACAGTTTTGGCCTTGGGGCATGTTTTTTTTTTTTTTTTTATTTCAGCTTATTATGGGGGTACAAAAGTTCTGCATAGATATATTGCCTATGTCCCTCCCAATCCCCCGAGTCCGAGCCTCAAGCGTGTC
>JAQIFY010002714.1:0-13115 GCA_028533085.1 Varecia variegata | reverse complement strand
CAAGATGAAAAGATCTGCACAACAATGTGAATATACCTAATACTAATGAACTGTATATTTAAAATAATTAATATGGTAAATTTTATATTATGTATTTTATTTACCACAATTAAAAATTAAAAAAGGAGCCCCAAGGCCCCTGATCCTAGCATCAGCTGCTCCCAGCCTGGGGTACCCTCTTCCACCACCCCCATCTTCATCCTAATAATTCCTAATTATCTTTCATAACCTGGTTTAAGTGTCCCTTGCCCCACAGGGAGGGGACTTCTAACCTGTTGACTGAATGAGTCCATGTTACAGTCTCTTTCTTGCAGCATCCTGTGGCACTAAAAAGACTATACCTTCATGCTAACTGCATGTGATTGTTAATGTCGCCCAGACCTGTGCTGTCCATTAGAGCAGCCACTTGCCACATGTGGCCATTGAGCCTTGACAGGTAACAAGTTCTGATTGAGATGTATTGTATGTGTAATACACACACCAGATTTCAAAGATTTACATGAAAAAAAGAATGTGAAATCCCAATTTTAAAATATTGATTACTTGTTGTAATGGTAATATTTTAAATATATTGGACTAAACACAATGTATTACTGAAATTAATTCCACCTATTTCCTTTTGCTTTTTTTAAAGTAGCTAGTAGAAAATTTTAAATTACTTATGTGACTCACATTCTATTTCTACGGACAGCGTTACAACAGCCTGTCAGCTGCAGGAGGGCAGGGCTGGCTCTGCTTTGCTCACTGTTCTCCAGGCATTGCAAATGTCTGGGTGGCACTTGGGACTGATCACCCTGGTGAGTTTCCCATTGATGAAATAACTTGCATCCTAGTGAAATCTGAGGGACATAACGTAAAATAGGGCAGGTGGTTGCCCTGCCAAGGCAATGATGCAGGAGAGTGTGAGGAAAAGATTATTGTCTCAGGGACAATAACCTTCTAAAGCAGTGACTCTCAACTGCTCACCAAGGGACATGTGAATGCCAAAGAGTGCCTGGATGAATAAACCTTTCCTGCATGCGTAAGTAAAAGGCCAGCCCTGGGCACTTTTCTGACTCCAGGTAGGGACATCAACTATCCTCCTCTTACCCTCCCACTGTCTCTCTGGGTCTTCAGCAGCACCCACACAGGCGGGGACAGCCTGGTCTTTCTGTTCCCAAAGCATGGCCTCAGCCTGTCCAGAAGCTGAGACACCTGATGTCCTCATTGCTTTAGGGCTGCCTGCTCGGTCTGTGTCCACATGTGGCCTCGCTGGGTCCCAGGACCTAATTTCCTCTGCAGTTTTACTTGCTGTGTGAAGCTGAAGGTGATCACAGAATATTGACTATGTGCCCGAATGGCAAGATATCCTTTACAGATACTATATTCCATCCTCACAACAATCTGGGAGGTAAATACTGTTATTAGGCTCAGACATACATAAGAAAAACAAGGCTCAGAGAGGTAAAGTAATTTTTCCAAGACTGCATAGCTAATAAAGTGGCTGAGTCAGGATTTGAAACAAAGTCTGATGGATTGCAGAACCAGTAGCCTTAATATCCATTATCAAGAGCCCTGGAAGATAAATATTAGGTGCTTTTACTTCAGATAAGGAATATGAGGCTCAAAGAGGTAGAAGGACTTGTCTAGTAGGGTCCTAAAGCTAGGAAGAGGCAGGATTTTTTTTCCTTTTTTTTTTTTTTAGAGACAGGGTCTCACTCTGTTGCCCCCTGGGCTGGAGTACAGCCCCTGAGGAGTAGCTGGGTTGACAGGCACATGCCCACATCCAGCTAAAAGAGGCAAAGATTCTAACTCAGGCTCCTCCTATCTCCAGAGGCCATGCTTATAACCCTGATGCTACACGATGACCACACCCCTTACCAATCTCAGCCTAAGGGAGGGTGGCCTCACCTTGAACCTTTATCTAAATCTCTATTGGGACAAAGGTGCTCCTTTACCATCTGTGGGCTGCTGTTTTCTCTGCTCTAGAAGTGTCACAATCTCCAGGCCTGTCACATAAGTAGGGCTGTGGCTGGGCAAGATGCCCAGGATGGTCCTGGCAGTTCTATCCCTGCTACCTCCTCCCCTCCACCACAACAGGAGTAAAGGCTCTGGGGACTTCAGAAGGCTGTGGCTCCCTGGTGGCACTTGGGACAGGTCAACCTGGTGAGTTTCCCATTGATGAAATAACTTGCATCCTGCTGGAATCTGAGGGAGATAATGTAAAATAGGGCAGGTGGTTGCCCTGCCAAGGCAACAGTGCAGGAGAGTGTGAGGAACAGATTATTGTCTCAGGGACAATAACCTTCTAAAGCAGTGACTCTCAACTGCTCACCAAGGGACATTTGCAATGCCTGGAAACATCTGCGGTTGTCACAACTTGGAGGAATGCTACTCGCATCTAGTGGGTAGAAGCCAGAGATGCTGCTAAACATCCTACCATGCACAGGCAGCCCTAACATCAATACTGCCGAGGTTGAGAAACTGTTCTAAAGCAGGCCTTCGTGACTCTTGCACCTCCTCCAGCCTGGGAGCTCTGGCAGCTGGGCGGGAGAGCCACTTGGCAGAAATGTTTTGATAGGATGTTTCTGTGTTGGGGAAGAGAATGGGGTAGAGACAGGGAAGGTGAGCCAACTGTATTTTAAGGTCCTTTATAAATCAAGTCATATTCCTATCCTGCTCAAAACTTTCCAGTGGTTTCCTGTTGCACCTACTACAAAATACAAAGTCCTTTTCTAGTGGCCTGCAGGCCCAACCCCAGCTGACCTCCCAGCCCACTTGTTCCTCTACAGCCACACTGGTCAACTTTCCTGTTCTTAAACACACAGAGCCTTTGCACTTGTTCCCTGTCCTCAGAATGCTCTTTCCCAGCTCTCAAAAGGGCGGGCTCCTCCTCATCTTCCAAGTCTCCTCAAGGGATCTCCTCTTACACTCTGTCAGAGGTGGCTGCACCCTCCCCCATGTTAAAGGTGTCCTCTTTTACACTAACTTTTCTTCACAGCACCCAGCTGCTAGGATGTAAGCTCCACAAAGGCCGGCTTTTTGCTGGTTTTGTCCACTGTAACCCAGATTGTTGATAACAGTGTTGGGTACATTCTAAGTACTCAATAAATATTTTACCTAAATTTTTATATGAAAAATTTTTTTACTACTTTATTGTCTACCTTTCCAACGAGAATATAAGCTCCATGAGGGCAACCACCTTAGCTGTCTAGTTCACCATTATATACCCAGCACACACAACAGGGGATGGCATGTGGCAGAGGCTGAATAAATGAATGAGTTCCTTAGTAGCTAGGAACACCTTCCCCCTCCCCCAGCCACCACCACCCCTGTCCTCCCTGCCTGGGGCTGGAGCATGCAATTATTTGTCATACCCTAGGGAAAACAATGTCCCTGGAACATGAGGATATAGTGCAGCAATTAAGAGCAAGATCTGAGGTTGAATACTGTCTCCATTAATACTGACTTAGTGAAATTAGCAAGTTGCTTAACTGCTCTGACCCTGTTTCCTCATCTATTGAAAGAGGATAATAGGCTGAGCTCAGTGGCTCACACCTATAATCCTAGCATTCTAGTAGGCTGCCACAGGAAGATTGCTTGAGGCCAGGAGTTTGAGACCAGTCTGAGCAAGAGCAAGACCCTGTCTCTACAAAAAACAGAAAAAATTGGCCCAGCTGAGGCAGAAGAATCACTTGAGCCCAGCAGTTTGAGGTTGCAGTGAGCTACAATGATGCTACTACACTCTCCCCGGGGCAATAGAGCGAGACTCTGTCTCAAAAAAGAAAAAAAAAAGGATAATAGTAGAACATATTTGACAGGGTTGTTGGGAGGATTCAGCGAGATCACAAATGAGCCTGGCATCTGGCATGCAGAGAGAGGTGAATAAACATTGGCCAGTATTATCATTTGGAGTGATGTTCCCAGCCCATTTGCCTGTCCCATAGAAAATGACAAAGCCTTGGCACAAGACTGAAAAGCAGTCCTGCCCATGGTGGCAGCTCAGGGCACCTCCTTACTCAGGGTGTCACTCCTGTGCCATTTTTTGCTCTTTCTGGTAACTGCCAGATGCACAGAAGCTGGAAACTCACATTTTCATCAAGGAAACGAAGATATTCACGGCCCAGAGAGCCTTCAGGCAGGCTCTGGAGCTTGCCCAGGTCGAGGGTGGACAGTGAGATCCGAGGACGCTCCCTGAAAGACAGGATTTGGGTATTGGGAGGGTGTTGGCAAAGGCAAGTGAAAGGTCCAACTAAAACAAGCTGGGGCAAGGGGTACAAAAGAACAGCCATGTGGCCATAGCCCCAATGGAACATCTACAACTGGCTAAGCCAATGTCAAGGAGAGAGGAGACTATGACAAATCAAGACATGGTTCCTGCCTGCAGGAGTACAATCTAGGCATGAAGGCAGGCCTCAGATGTGATCAGGGTACTTACAAAATGTAATGCGGGGGCGGGGGTGGGGTACAGCTAGTACATGTTATAGGACCTTAATGAAGGCATAGAGCCCTGTAGCTGAAACTAGGCTGAGGCCACCACATTGCATAACCCAGAGGTCATCACAGTGTATACACACATATATAAATGGCATCCCTGCAGTTGAGCAGTGTCCTGCCTGTGCCAGGGCAAGCCAGGGTATCAAGAAGAGCTCCACAGAGGAACAGAACTGACACAATGTGACTCTAGAGAGGTCAGAATCCCTAGAGAATTCTCCCAATCCCTCAAGCAGAGCTGGGACCTACTGTAGGATCTGGGCACCCTCTGGATCCTTCCTCATCTGGTCCCTGAGGACTTTCAGGGTACGGTGTCCTGTGGTCTCCCCTAGAACTGCAACCATGTCTGAAAGGATAGAAATGGGCACAAATGGGGGATATGATCTTAGGTAAATTACCTTACCTGGTCTGAGCCTACATGGTAAAATGAGGATAATATCTACCGCTTACTTATAAGGATTTATGCTAAACACTTAGCAAGTCACCCAGCACATAGCAAGGGCTCAATGTACATATCTATAGTCATTATTAGTGTTATTAATCTACTGGAGTGGGATAGCACAGTACTCTGAAGAGTTTATAAATCACTTTCACATCCATTAGCACAACAGAGTGTCATGTCTCCATTGATTGGTACAGGCTTTGGCTTCAGAGAGTACTGGGTTTGAGCCCAGGCACATTCACTATCTAGGTGACCTTGTGCAAACTGCTTTGTATTTCTAAGCCTCAGTGTCCTAATTTGTGAGGTGCAGATAACCCTTTCCTATAGGGTTAATATGAAAAATCAAAAACATCATGCATATCAAACACTTAGCACATTGAACAGCCAAAATAAGTGCCAAATGAGCAGTTAGCATTATTGTTTTTATTAGTAGGAGCAGTAGTACTTCCAACAATTTAAAAATTCTGGGAGGCAAGTGCCCATCAATACATGAGTGGAGGGCCAGGCGAGGTGGCTCACGCCTGTAATCCTAGCACTCTGGGAGGCCGAGGCAGGAGGATCGCTCGAGGTCAGGAGTTTGAGACCAGCCTGAGCAAGAGCGAGACCCCCTTTCTACTAAAAATAGAAAGCAATTATTTGGACAGCTAAAAATATACATAGAAAAAATTAGCTGGGCATGGTAGCGCATGCCTGTCGTCCCAGCTACTTGTGAGGCTGAGGCAGGAGGATGGCTTTAGCCCAGGAGTTTAAGGTTGCTGTGAGCTAGGCTGACGCCACAGCATTCTAGCCCGGGCAACAGAGCGAGACTCTGTCTCAAAAAAAAAAAAAGAGTAGATTAATAAAATGTGGTATATGTATACCATGGAGTACTACTCAGCTATAAGAAACAATGGTGATATAGCACCTCTTATATTTTCCTGGATAGAGTTGGAACCCATTCTACTAAGTGAAGTATCCCAAGAATGGAAAAATAAGCACCACATGTACTCATCATCAAATTGGTTTCACTGATCATCACCTAAGAGCACATTTAGGAATAACATTAATCAGGTGTCGGGCAGATGTGGGGTGGGGAGGAGATGGGTGTAGACATACATAATGAGGGTGATGCTCAACATCTAGGGGATGGATACACTTGAAGCTCTGATTGGGGGGGAGGGGGGACAAAGGCAATATACATAACCTAAACTTTTGTACCCCCATAATATGCTGAAATTAAAAAAAAATTCTGGGAAGAAAAATAAAAGCACTGTAGAATCCTAGGATGTTATAGTCATACATCCTGCAAATATTTATTGAGCATTTACTATGTGCCAGGTGCTAGCCACTAAGCTGCAGATACAGTGGAACAAGGCAGTTATGGTGCTTGAAAGTTTACTTTCTAGTGGGATGTCATAATTTGATGGATGTTTATAATTCATCTATTTATTAGTCCAGACATCTCAAGAAAATCTTCCGGGAAGTAGTTTAAAAAGGCAGACGTTCAGATTCCACGCCCCTTTCTCACTTCCCCCCTTCCTTCCTCCTGCAGATTCCAAGTTAGTGAGTTTAGGTGGGACCCAGACATCTGCATTTTTATAAACGTTCTGGGGATTACCAGGTGCAGCCAGGTTTGGGTACTGTGAACTAAAATAAAATTTTAAGGCCACCCCCCCCAACTGACTAAATGCACCAAATGGACCCCCTCGTGATCAAAGAAATATCCTAAAACTAAATTGCCTGCCAGGAGGAAGGAAGTCAGACATGCCTTATCATGTCCCCCTCCCTTCTTGGGGACATCCTTTGTAACCCATTAATAGGCATAAGGGTATGCCAGACAAACCTATAGGTCCTCAATTTACACAACAAATATGTCCTGTGGCTTATCTCTGATAAACAGCAACTATGTTAAAACATCCCAAGTCTTTAGACAAAGCTTCATGTCTTTAACCAACTACAAGCCAAAGAATCTTTAAACCCACCTATAACCTGTAAGCCCCCGCTTTGAGATGGCCCACCTTTTCCGGCCAAACCAATGTATGCCTCCCACGTATTGATTTATGATTTTACCTGTAACCCCCGTCTCCCTGAAATGTATAAAACCAAACTGTAACCCAGCCACACCGAGTCCACTTGCTCAAGGCCTCTTGGGCGGGGCTCCGGGTCATGGTCCTCAAATTTGGCTCAGAATAAATCCCATTAAAATTATTTTACAGGCCCGGCACAGTGGCTTATGCCTGTAATCCTACCACTCTGGGAGGCCGAGGCGGGAGGATCATTCAAGGTCAGGAGTTTGAGGTTCCTGTAAGCTAGGCTGATGCCATGGCACTCTAGCCAGGGCAAAAGAGCGAGGAGACTCTGTCTCCAAAAAAAAACAAAAACAAACAAACAAAAATATATAATTATTTTACAGAGTCTGGCTTTTTTTCCGTTGACAGTACCTATTCTCCAGTTACTCATAGGAAAACAGAGGCTTTAGAGATCGTGACCTGCCCAGCCTTCTAAGACAAGGACGCGCCGCGACTTCTAGCAATTCCACCGGAGCGCCGAGCGCTGGCAGCCTTACCGTGGCGATAGGGGTTGTAGAGCGCCATTCCAGCAGAGCCGGCGGCCAGCAGCGCCTTCTGCAGCGGAGAGGTGGGGATGTGGTCCGGGTACAGCAAGCCAGCGCCACGGCTCCTGGCCCGGAGGGGCACATCTGCGGGGCAAGAAAAAGGCCATAGTCAGAGGAGCCGAGGGCCCTCAAGCTCCTTCCTACCTACGCCTGGGACCCGGCGCCACTTGCCTGCCGCAGGCCAGAGACCGCCGGGGAGCCGGCCTAGTGGACGCAGGACTCGACGCAGCAGGGTCGCCATGGCAGCGGACGTCCGCTGGAGGACGGGCGGGGTAAGGCCGACGCCCTAAGTTTCTCCGGCGACGGAGCACCAGGGAAGAAAAAAAAAAAACTCGATTCTGATGCGTTATGGCCTTTTGACGAGAAGCACCGTAGCACCGGCACTAACGGGTCCTACTGCTAAGTATGTGAAGGAAACCCACGCGACCTGTCTACCACCTACCTCCACCGATACAACACTCTCCCCATTTCACCTCATCCCCAAAAAGAGTCCCCCACAGGAGACAACCCCACCAGCTTTGCCGTTCGCCGCCGGTCCCTACTTCCTTCTCCCCATCACGTTTTCCCCGAGGACAGTTAGAAATGAACCACTTCCGGCTGCAGAACATGGTGGCGCCCATTTAGGGGCGGGGCCGTACGGCACTTCCGTCCAGATCCCCGTTTTGCTGCGAACCCGGGCCGCGGGCTTCGGATATGGGGTCTGCCCGCCTGGCACGGCTTCATGGGCTTTTCGCTGCCTATAAACCCCCGGGGCTAAAATGGAAGCACCTGCGGGATACCATAGAGCTGCAACTTCTGAAGGGTAAGTGTCTCGAACCGGACCCAGGATCCCGCTCCCATGCTCCTGGAAGTCGATCTCCGCTTCTGGTTCTTCCAGCAAAATAAAGTCACGTGACCTGTGTGCCCGGACAAGCGCTTTCCTTAGCGTCTGACCTATATGTTTCATTACTTCTCATTTTCCCCTATTTTCAGCTTGGGAAACTGAATCATTATTGTCTGTTGTCATAAGGTTGATAAGTAGTAGAGTTAGGATTTGAACCCAAGTCTGTTTCTTAACTACTGCTATTCTGTTTTCTACCCCATGGGCTTCTCATCAGTCTTCTACATCTGCGGTCCCCAACCCCCGGGCCGCGGACCCATACCAGTCCATGGCCACAGAGCACCTCCCCCCCCCCCCCGCCCACTCCGCGCTCCCTGCCTCCTCCGTCCCGTGGAAAAATTGTCTTCCATGAAACTTAGGAACAGGGTGGGGGCAGGGCGCACGACCGAAGGTGAGTGGCGGGAGAGGGAGCAAAGCTTCATCTGTATTTACACCCGCTCCCCATCCCCATCATATGGTATCACCGCCTGAACTGCGCCCTCCCCGTCCCCCATCCTTGGAAAAATTGTCTTCCATGAAATGATCCCTGGTGCCAGAAAGTTTGGGGACCTCTGTTTTACATCATCATACTTCCCTGCCCACCTCTGCCTCCCTGGTGTTGGGACAGAATTGACAAGATATCCTTTACTTGTGTGTGTTTAGGTCTCAATGCTGGGAAGCCTCCTGCCCCTGAACAGCGTGTTCGGTTCTTGCTGGGCCCCATGGAAGGCAGTGAAAAGAAAGAGCTGACCCTCACAGCCACCAGTGTGCCGACCCTCACCAGCCATCCACTGGGTAAGGCAGATTCAAGCAGGATCCTGTATGTCACTTCCCAGGAAATCCCGAGTAGAGTCAGTGTCTTAGCACTCAGACTTCGCTGCCAAGCCCTTAGAGGTCCAGAATGGGAATGAAGTATTAATATTAGAGCAGGGAATGGCAAACTTTCCTGGAAAGAGCCAGCTGTTAAATATTTTAGGCTTTGCAGGCCATGCAGTTTCTGTTGCAACTGCTCAACTCTGCCATTGTAGTGCATAATAGCTATAGACAATATAAAAAAGAATGAGCCTGTGGGAAACAGAAGACTATGGAACCAAGAAAAAAAAACAAATAAGAAAAAAAATAAAGAAAAAATAAAAAATAAAAGAAAAGAAAAAGATTAAAAAAAAAAAAGTAAAGAAAAAAAAAAAAAAGAGTGAGCCTGGCTGTGGTTTTTTTTTTTTTTTTTGAGACAGAGTCTCGCTCTGTTGCCCGGGCTAGAGTGCTGTGGCATCAGCTTAGCTCACAGCAACCTCAAACTCCTGTGCTCAAGCGATCCTTCTGCCTCAACTCCCGAGTAGCTGGGATTACAGGCATGTATTACCATGCCTGGCTAATTTTTTCTATGTATGTTTTTAGTTGTCCAGCTAATTTCTTTCTATTTTTAGTAGAGATGGGGACTCGCTCTTACTCTGGCTGGTCTCGAACTCCTGACCTTGAGCGATCCTCCCACCTTAGCCTCCCAGAGTGCTAGGATTACAGGCGTGAGCCACCGCGCCCAGCCCTAGCTGTGTTTCAATAAGACTTTATTTATGAACACTGACATTTGAGTATAATTTTCACATGTCACAAAGTATAGTTGGCCCTCTTTATCCATGGGTTCTGCATCCGTGGATTCAACCAATGATGGATTTAAATATTTATTTAAGAAAAATCTTCTGCAGTTAAAGAAAGGATTGGTAAATTTTGGGGGGGAGGGTGTGGTCTTCCGGTGGGGACAGGAAAACCTGCTAGACAAATTCTAAAAGAGCTGTAACACTAGGATTGGTAAATTAAAAAAAAAAAAAAAAAATGCAAAGTTCCAAAACGCAAAACTTGAATTTGCCATGCATGGAATACTACATTGAATCCACAGAAATGAATTGATGTGTAGGCATATGTCTTAGGTATTATATGTAATCTAGAGATGATTTAAAGTATATGGGAGAGGCATGGTGGCTCATATCTGTAATCCCAGCATTTTGGGAGGCCAAAGTGGGAGGATTGCTCAAGGCCAGGAGTTCGAGTTAGGATCATGCCACTGCACTCCAGCCTGGGGGACAGAGCAAGACCCTTTCTCTAAAAAAAAGATTTTAAAAAATAATGTATATGGGAGGATGGTTATATGCAAATACTACACTGTTTTGTGTGTATGTGTGTTTTTTTTTTTTGTTTTTTGTTTTTTTTTTGTGAGACAGAGTCTCACTCTGTTGCCTGGGCTAGAGTGCCGTGGCATCAGCCTACCTCACAGCAACCTCAAACTCCTGAGCTCAAGCAATCCTCCTGCCTCAGCCTCCTGAGTAGCTGGGACTACAGGCATGTGCCACCATGCCCGGCTAATTTTTTCTATATATATTTTTAGTTTTCCAGCTAATTTGTTTCTGTTTTTAGTAGAGACAGGGTCTCACTCTTGCTCAGGCTGGTCTTGAACTCCTGAGCTCAAACGATCTACCCACCTCGGCCTCGCAGAGTGCTAGGATTACAGGCATGAGTCACTGCTCCCGGCCCTACACCGTTTTATATAAGGAATTTGAGCATCTTTGGATTTTGGTATCTGTGAGTGACCCTGGAACCAACTCCCATGGATACTGAGGGACTTGATTTATTTTGAACCACTGAAAAATGGAAAAAACATTTTTTAATTTGCAGGCCATAAAAAACAAAAAAATAACCAGGCTTGAGGATTTGGCCTGTGGACTGTAGTTTGCTGGCCCTTTTACTATTCTGGGACTCCAGGTGGAACTTGAGACCCTTAGGTAGAAATCATAAGGAAGGGGTTTGGGGTTTCTGGGAAAGGGTGACTTTTTAGTGAACAAATGTGCCCCACAGTGGAACTGATTCTGGCAATTCGTCCCTGTCATTAGATGTGATTAAGGCATGTGTCAGGGAGGCCAGGGGCTTGATCAGAAACCTTTAAAACTCCAACTGGTGATATTCAGTGACTCCCTATAGTTAACAATAATAGGTATAATGTATGAAGTACCTGCTTTGTACTAGGCATTGTGTTCAGCTTTCCCAAATGTGATCTCATTGACTCTTTACCACAATCCTGCGAGATATATCCTATTCTCATTTCACAAATGAGGAAACTGAGGCTCAGTATTGATATTAAGTAACATAGTGTGGATTCAGTAGGCTCTCAACCACCCTGTACCTTCCTCTAGATTCTTCTTGATCTGTAGAAGTATACACACTTCTGGCCCATTCCTGCATTCATTCCTTCAATAGTTATTTCCTGAGCAGCTAGTGAGTTCTGGGCTCTGGGGATAGAACTCTGAACAGACAGACCCAGGTCCTACCTTAAGGAGCCTCCATTTTTGTTTTGTTTTCTTTTTTTTTTTTTTTTTCCCCTAGAGACAGGGTCTTGCCTTGTCACCCAGGCTGGAGTGCAGTGGCATGATCATAGCTCACTGCAACCTCAGGCTCCTGGGCTCAAGCGATCCTCCTGCCACAGCCTCCCAAGTAGCTGGGATTACAGGCATGTGCCACCACGCCCAGCCAATTTTTAAATTTTTTGTAGAGATGGCATCTTGCTATGTTGCCCAGGCTGATCTTGAACTCCTGGTCTCAAGCAATCCTCCCACCTCAGCTCTTCCAAAGTGTTGGGATTATAATAGGTATGAGCCACTGCACCTAGCCGGGAGCCTCTGTTTTCTTACCAGGACTCTGCTTCAGCAGAGCTGGGCAGGGACTCCACAGTCTTGATCCTCAGGGTTTGCCCAGTCCTCTGAAAGCCTGTCACTGGGAGACTGATGGTAGGCAGAATAAGAGGCATCTTGGGTTGCCCTTTCTCTGGGTCCCAGGGAACTGAGGAAATGGTTCAGGGCCCCAGATTCCATAGTGGGGAAACCTGAGAGTCTCTCCTGATCCTAGTTTGGGCTCCATGAGGCTCCATTCTAGGAATGAGATCATCATGCAATCCAAAGATTGAGCAAATGGACCTTGTTCTTTTTTTTTTTCAGTACGTGGACCAGCATTCACCAGTCTGAAGGTTGGTGTGGGACACCGGCTGGATGCCCAGTCTTCTGGGGTACTTGGTAGGTGATGTGGTAAGCCCGGGGGTGCAGTGATACAGGCTTGGGGAAAGATCAGGGAACTACCAGGAGCCTAGCATACTTTTTGCCTGACACCCACTTTCCACCACTGCCCTCCTCCCCTGATTCCTGCCCCAAGTCTGCTCAGCTGGGGAGATGATTGGTGAGAGGGTGGTAGTCACAGGGTAATCATCACAATTGCCCACTGTGATCAAGTGATTCCTACATAGGACATGTGTTTCAAGGCCCTTTGCGCACACTTATTCACCACAACAACTTTATTAGGTGGATAATTTTATGGATGAAGAAAGGAAGGCTCCAGGAACTTAGGTTACTTGTCCTGGGTCACATGGCTAGTGAATGCCACTGGCCCAGAGAGGGAAACCATCATCGTGTTATGGGGCAGCCAGGCGTGTGACTCTAGCCCTACTGGCCAGGGTCTGGATGTTGCTGGAGCTGGATACACAAAGCCCTAGTCATGAACCATCTGTGTCCTCAGTGTCAGGTGGTAGCCACATCCTCCAGCTGTGACAATCACAGTCCCCCTGTCTTACTTCCTGGGGTGTAGGCAACCAGACATGACCTCATGCCCCTCTCCTTGTTCTCCAAGAGTGAATGCAGGGTCATTCTCTCCTTCAGCAGGAGGGAGAAACAGACCAGAAGAAAGACAGGAAGTGGCCACAATGGCTACTGTTCATT
>JAQIFY010002713.1:0-13115 GCA_028533085.1 Varecia variegata | reverse complement strand
GAAGGCTAGGATACAGGAGAACAAGAGGGCATAATAATCATACGTAAAAAAAGGTCATAGCTAGAAAATAGATAATTGCAAGTGAGTAGTGAGATATGTAAATATTCCCTTTATGGGATATTAAAGACAGAGTCTGCTTGAAGTTAACGTCCTCTTCATCGATTTGAGAACTACTCTTAAATTGCAGTGGCATGAAACCTCTGCTTCCTGTTACAGCCTAAGGGTTGTGACTCAGGAAATGCAGGCAGAGCGGGATGGGTACCTGCCCCACCAGCCCCACCAGCCCCACCAGCCCCACCAGCCCCAAGCTCAGGGCTGTAGGTCGGTCCTGCTGCTCCATCTTTTGCGTCTGGGGAGTCAGGAACGCTCAAGTGCTTCTCTCCCTCGAGTGTCTGGTGTTGGGCAGGTCCACAGCATGCGAGGTCTTCAGGATAGTGGAGCCCACGAAAGCTGGCATGGAAGGAAGGTGTAACACACCCCGGGACCTGGCCTTGGAAGCCCCAGAGGGTCCAGTCTAACAATCAGTTAATTAGCTAAGGAAAATCGCTAAGACTAGCCCTGGTGCCAAGTGAGGAAAGCTAGACTCATCTTCTTAGTGAGAGACATAGCAAAGAAAGTGCAGCCATCTCTAATCCACCCAAGCAAGCATGGAAACGTAAACTTCAATGAGCCCGTAGTCCGGAGTGAAGAATTCCAACTTCATGTTTTGAGCAAAAGGCGTTTTTTGTTTTCTCTTTACGGTAAAATGGACAGGTGGGGCTTTCTACTCTGCAGGTCTGAAGTTATCATCAGGGGGTGAGGCCGGTAGATGCCTTGGGACACACCATGAATTATCTCATGAAGATCAGGTGTGCAGGTTCTAGGACTAGATTGCATCAGTCCCATCCCAGGCGGAAAACACTCACCCCCTTCACGTCAGCCTGGTTCTCCTTTCTCACTGGTAGAACAAGAACAGAACACTCTACCTCCAGCCCTTCCCCTAGGCCACAGTACTTCCCATGTGATAAAAATTTCTGTTCTGGCCATGAGCAGTGGCTCACGCCTGTAATCCTAGCACTGTGGGAGGCCGAGGTGGGAGGATTGCTTGAGCCCAGGAGTTCGAGACCAGCCTGAGCAAGAGCGAGACCTCGTCTCTATCAAAAATAGAAAGAAATTAGCTGGACAACTAAAAATATATAGAAAAGATTAGCTGGGCATGGTGGCGCATGCCTGTAGTCCCAGCTACTCAGAAGGCTGAGGCAGGAGGATTGCTTGAGCCCAGGAGTTTGAGGTTGCTGTGAGCTAGGCTGATGTCACGGCACTCTAGCCCAGGCAACAGAGTGAGACTCTGTCTCAAAAAAAAAAAAAAAAAAAAATTCTGTTCTTTCGTTTTACATACAAAAATGAATGGTTTGAAGTGCATGCATATGATATCACAAATACAAATTTGTTTCTATTAAGTCATTAATTTTAACAATAAGGATATCTTTGTTACAATAGAGCTTGACTATTCATATTTTGTGAAAAGAAAGATCATTCTAAGTTAGGAATTTCCATAATTAGTGAAAGCTCAAAGATTAACTACACAAAAGTCCATAGACTGTCTTAGAATGGGCTATAGTTTTCTATAATTAATGGCACGTTCTGTCTCTAAATTCCATATGGGCCTTTGGAGTAGCCCTTCAAAGCAGTCTTAACCATCTCTCTTTTGTCTGAATCTAGAATGTTATGTTTTTAAACATCAGGTATATACTTAGGATGACATTTATATTTTATCCTCATCTTTTATTTTCCCTAGGTAAAGATGTATCAATAATGCTTTTCCCGTCCAGTAAAATTCACATTTTTGTGGGATTGCTTTTTAGAAAATGTTATTTTAAATGATGTTGAGAACCTACACCATTTTTGCTGATCACAAATGATTGATGTCCGATGTAATTCTTAAGCATTTGAATGTAACAGTCAATTGTGGTAAATTGCATATAAGAGAAGGTAATTTATAAAAGATGTCAAAGAATATCTATTCCTAAGATATGGAGAGCTCCTTCTAAACTCTGCCCTTATATGTTTTGAGACTAAGGCAAGGTGTAATTTAAGACTCCCACAAGTTCATTCAACTTTTATAAGAATTCATAGCTGTAGAAATGTCCGAATTCTGATTCTGCTTTAATGGAAGTTCCAACAAACTCTTTGTACTCTTTATAAAAATATCTCACATGCTGAAGGTCTGATTGTCAGATAATTGATAAAGCCCAACAAAAACTTAAGAGGCAGTAAGCTCTAAACAGAGATGCTACATTTTGTTTCATGTCTTGTTTCCTAGGTAGCTTGCTTTGGGTTCAAAATGGGCATGGCTTGCAAACCAAGAAAGAAAAAGACCTCAACGTGTGCAGATTGCATGTACCTGGTTCATTATCGGAACTCATGATAATGAACTGACTGAAAGAATTCCTTAGACTAATTTCTTGTGGAATAACAGAATCTAATTCCCGCTAAGTAATCCTAAGTGATATCAAACTGTATCTGGTAAAAGGTAAAGAGTTTATTTATTGAAGTTGTTAAATATCTTTTAATTTTGAGCTGTTCTTCCTAACCTAACCCATTGGAAAAGACACACATAGATACAGAAGAAGTGTAAAGATGGGTGTATAAATCTGCAGGGCTATTGTAACGTTTGCATTATGCAGATTTTTTAAAAGTTAGTTTTATTAGAGTACTTAACGTAGGTGATATTTCTCACACCTGTTCGTAGGTGAGCACTCATTCCACACCATGGGGTAAAACTGGTTGGGACCAGGAACCTGGTCAAGATTTTCCCCATTTGTTCCTTCCCTGCTGATGTCCTAGACACCATCCTGCCAATCAAAGCCCTGCCCATTCTCCAGTGCTCAGTTCAAACGCCGTCTCTTTCCTCCAGCCAAAAGCAACACATTCTTCCTTTGAGCTCCTTGTACAGTTTGCTTCTGTCTTTATTATCTGCCTGGTAATAGATTTTAATTATTTCCACGGTGGAGTTTTTTCTCCCCCTTAAGGGGACAAATCCAATTTTTACTGTGTGCTTGAAAGAGTAAAAAGTCACTATAATTGTGTGATTTATGACCAATTAGGACAGATGCTGGAACTCGGGGAGTCTAATGCCCTTTCTCTTCTCCTGTGCAGCATGGCATTTTCACCATGCTGATGGAGCGCCAAGTTCGGTGAGACCTTCCTCCCCAGGTCATGCCAACAGCTGCTGGTCTGTGCTTTCACCCAACTGCTCAAAATTCCGCCACGGCGTCTATCATATCGCAAATCAGGTCCCCACTTTCTGTTCTCCTCCACGAGGCCCAACTGAGGTTCAATTCACTGGTTTTCCGGCACCTCACATTTTCTCATCTTCAAATTTTGCTCATGGTGTTTTTTCAACATGTCATAAGAAAAGCAATGTAAAGATATGTATTGCATAAATGGGGAAATTTATGATCTGTTATTAAGGTATTAATGTGGCCTGGGGAAACCCCATGGTTTTCCTACATTTGAATGATAAGAACATTAATCAATGTCCATCGAGCACTTGCGGTATGTTGTGCGTGGTGCAGAGAGATTTATGTGCAGCATCTCATTTAATCTACTTACCACATTTTGAACTCAGTCTGGTTATTAATCTAACTCTGCAGGAAACAGACTCACGAGCGCACAGCAGTGAGCACGGGAGCCTGGAGTTACACGCTGCCCTTGCAGCCACAGGCTTTCACTGGACTTGGAGTTTCATAACCAAAATACGCAGAAGCTCCTGCTGCTGCTACATTATTGCCTTCTCCAGTGACCTGTTCTGGAAATCTGAAGTCCTGGAGTCCCTTTCTGTGCAATTGAGTAACTAGAATCTGATAGCGAGAGCTCTGGGCTGGGGTATGGGCTCCCGACATTCCCACACCGTCCGATGTGCTGTGCCAGGAAAACAATGCAGGTGAATCGATCTACACGATGGGCTGAGGTTTCCAGTGAAAACCGAATGTCTGAAAGCTGTTTCCCCATTCGTTTTTGTTTATCTTTTTTTAAAAAAATAATTTAAAGGCTCATTTAATTCTAATTTTAACCTGGTTTTATTTTCTCCTCTATGATGGAAGCAGGAAAGGAGAAAATTTTGATTGGAGAGTGTTTTTCATTTGGATATGCAAAAATGGAAATATACCATATACACTCAACTCTAATATGCATGGTCTATAAATAGTGAAAAAAATCTAATCTTGTTGCTATAGTAACTAGGAATTTCCTTCAATATCTCTGTTTCATTTTTTTCCCCCTGGATTAAGATGCAATGGAGATTTTCTAGCGTGTCCCTACCACAAAGGTTTTCTCTCCCACTCCCCAATATTTCCACCTTGCACAGCTCCACTCAGCAGGCTGTGGGGTGTCGGGCACTGCTGTGGAGTGTGGTGGGACTTATTCAATGCGTGTGGACTATAGGGTCGTGTGTGCACCATACACAACATAGCAAACCTATCCCGGAGGCAGTAAGATCAAAACAGAGGAAGCATCACCCCATGGGGGGCACTGCTACATTGTTTCTGCCCGGTCACAGTCAGAGGGCCGTGGAAACAGGAGCGCACTGAGAGATGTTACTATTGTAGCAACTTCCTCATCGCTGTGAGTGTGCAGAGTGTGGATCTCAACATGCAACTCGGAGTCACAGCAGGGGCTCGGGCAGGGGGTGTCCTGGACTGAACATTTGTGTCCCCCCATTTGTGAGTTCGGGTGGGCAGGGGACAAGAGCCACTCAGGACAGCTCGTGGTGGAGGCCGTGTGAGACACGCCAGGCCCCCCTGGACACCGTCTCTGCAGCCGACCCCAGCTCGGGCCTTCTCGGATGTGGCTGTGTGTCACACACTCCCTGGGACACAAAAATAAAGCCTTGCTCATGCTTATTTTAGAGCACAACGTATAAATCAGTCAGGAAAATGGGAAAGTCGCCCCACATACTTATCTTGTAGAAGAGAAAGTTTAAAAGTGCATTTTATTCTTAGTAAAAAAAAAAGTAAGGAACCTCTTTGACCTTTTGTGTGAAAAGGCAATCTGCAAATCTTCGGTGCTTTTTCTTTAATCCCACGCAGACTTAAATTCCTAGTTCCTGATAAAATGCTCTATTTCTAGCGATTTAGGTGAAAAACATGAAAAACTCCATTTGAAACTATTAACCTTGCCAGAAATAGGTATCTTAAAGGAACGACAGAACAGGTATCCTAGAAGAAAAGCTAATGTGTATTGATTAAAAAATTATTTCAAAGCTTTTTTTTTTTTTTTAACAATCTCAAACTGGTTATTTTCACCTTCGAACTCTATCAACCGCTCGGGTAGGGATGATTTTCAGAGGTTGGAGTGAGGTGCTTCTCTTCCCACGGAGACTTTGGCAGGGACTTTTCATTTCCAGCTTACAGAGCACACCTGGCCCCGGGTGCTGGAAGGTGTCAAAGGTCGACCTGCAGGGCCACCCTCAGTGCCTGTCTTTGCAAAAGGCAGGGGGCACCCGAGCCCCCGATGCACCAGCTGTCAGAGCTCCGTGGTCGCCTGTTCAGAGAAGCGCTGGAACTTTGGGGACATCCCGCAAGGACTGAGCCTCAGTTACCTAACCAGACACAGGGGGTTAAAGGAGAGAGTTCATTTCACATTCTGAATATCCTCCTTTTCGACAGCCTTCCCGGCCCGATCAAAGAAATTGTCTGTGCAATCAGAAAAAGTGGATGCGTGTTTGAATATCTTTCTCTTCGGGCCCCACGCTGTGTCTGAACAAATGCTCTGATTTCATGTAAATACATGATTTAATGGGCTTTATTTTACTTTGTATCATAAATAGAAAGAAATGCAGAAGGCAAAGGGATAAAAAGAGACTCGAGACAGCAGGTTAAGGACACAGCACGAGTCAACACCCACAGGAGACTTTGCTCATTGCTTTGGAATAAACGGCCGATGTGGATGGAAAGACAAAGTCAGGGGAAGTCCTGGCTGCTGTTTGGAAGAGGAACCTGTAAATAAGGCAGTTGAATCTTACCAAAAAATGACATATTGAAATGATTGCATTTGTGCAAATGTATGTCAAAGGAAAGTTAGAAAAAATATTCTGTAAAGAATATCTAATAGAAAGATAAACTCAATATTATTTCTCATCAGGTAGTAACTATTTTCTTAATGTTTCATATGTTTAATAGAATATTTGGCATTTGATGATTTTTATGTCTGCCTCCAGAGATAGTCATTGATCCATCACGATAACCCGTGGGGCATCCTGCCTCCTCCTCCGACACTCACACTCTGGAAGGGTGAACTTTGATAGATTACTTAATCTAGAAAAAAAAAAAAAAGGAAAGGATGAGAAATCGGGAGACACAGTACAGAATAGTTACAAACATCAAGACTTGGACTTACAGGGTTGGGTTTAGATCTTTCTTCTGGTTTTTAACCTTCATGTCAAAAATGTAGCTTTTAATTCTGATATAATTGCAATGCATCAACAAGTTACAATAATAGCACAGGGAAATTATATACCCTTCACCCAGATTCAGAATCACTCATTTGTTTTCTCTCTCTCCCTTCCCTCCCCCTCTGTCCACACACAGACATACACGTTCACACATGCACACGCAATCACACACGTATGTACGCACACATTCACATTTTCTGAACCATTTGAGAGGAAGGTGGAGACATTATATCGTCTCAACTGGAATTCTTAAGTGTGTATTTCCAAAGAACAAGGGCACCATATTCTATAACCACAGAACCACTATCAAAACAAGGAAATTCAGCAACGGCATGACACAGTTATCTGTTTGTGTTCACGTGTCATCAGTTATCTTGGTTCCATCCTCTGTGGTTGTGTCCCCAACCCTCATCTGCACCCCAAGGCCCAGGTTCCAAAAGGTCATGTCTTCTTAGTCTCTTTTTATCTAAAGCACTTCTGAGCTTTCATTATCTTTGTCATTTTTTATGGTGACATTTTTGAGGATTGTAGGTAGTTATTTTGTAGGATGTACTTCCACTTATATTTGTCTGAAATTCCCTCAGCTGCAGACAGAGGTGACGCATTTTGGGGCAAGAAACCGCTAAAGTGGTGTTAAGTCTTCTTGTCACCTCCCATAAGGAGGCACACGATGCCATTTTGTCTTCATATTGGTGACATTAGCTTTGACGTCTTAGTTAAGGTGCTATAAATATAATATGAAGTGACGATGTTCCGCCTTCAATTAACAAGTCATTTTGGAAAGATAATTTGAGATGACGTAAATCAGCAGTCTCCAACCTTTTTGGCACCAGGGACGGTTTCACTTTCATGGAAGCCACTTTTCCAACCGTCTTGGGGGGTGGGGGGTGGGGAGGGCAGGCGGAGCCCAGGCCGCGAGGCTGCGATGGGGAGCAGCTGTAAGTACAGGAGAAGCTTTGCTCGCCCACCTGCTGTGCACCCCCCTCTCCTAGGTTTCATGGAAGACAATTTCCCACGGGGGTGGGGTCGGGGGACGAGCTCTACGGCTGGTCCTAACTGGCTGCAGACGGACGGGCCAGGGGACGGGGGACTGGGGACGGCAGATGTAAATCATCCCCTCTGTCTTCAGAACAGTCTGTAAGAACTGGAGTGATCTGTGGCTTGGGAGATGACAGCCGCAGGGCAAGGTAGACAGGGCCAGGGAATGGCACACGCAGATACTGTAAGTGCAGGGGAGAGTTCACATTTGTGCTCAGTTTTCTAGACCACAATTTTTATTCTGCTTTCTTGGTAAAGAAAGGGTGTATGAGCCAATGTAGTGAGCCTGGGTGGCTTTTCCGTTCTAAAGAGATAGGAATATTGATGGATCGCAGACCTACACCCCCCGGTGGGTTAAAAGAAAATGGCAAATGAAACCTCTTACACACTGCTGTGTTCCATATTTCCCAAATGAGGCCGGGCGCGGTGGCTCACGCCTGTAATCCTAGCACTCTGGGAGGCTGAGGCGGGTGGATTGCTCAAGGTCAGGAGTTCGAGACCAGCCTGAGCAAGAGTGAGACCCCGTCTCTACTAAAAAATAGAAAGAAATTAGCTGGCCAACTAAAATATATATAGAAAAAATTAGCCGGGCATGGTGGCGCATGCCTGTAGTCCCAGCTACTCGGGAGGCTGAGGCAGGAGGATCGCTTGAGCCTAGGAGTTTGAGGTTGCTGTGAGCTAGGCTGATGCCACGACACTCACTCTAGCCCGGGCAACAGAGCGAGACTCTGTCAAAAAAAACAAAACAAAACAAAACAAAAAAACCCCATATTTCCCAAATGATAAAGATTATTACTCTTTCTAAAAGAATGTATACATATTAACATACTTCTTAATCATACAAATACCAACAACTAATTTGAGGATGCATTTTGTATGATTTTTTTTCTTTTAAATTTTGTGAGGCTTGTGTTATGGCCCATGATATAATCCATCTTCCTGAATATTTCATGTAAATGTGGAAAGAATGGGCATCTTTCTGTTGCTGGGTTGAGTGTTCCGGGACAGGCGATCAGACACAATTATCTGATGGATTATTCAGGTCTTCTGCATTCTGACTCATTGCACATCTCATTGTCATGTCATTTAGTGAAACAGAAATGGTGGCGTCTCTAACACTAATTGTGGATTTGTCTGTTTTTCTTTGGGTTGCTTCAGTGTCTGCCTGGGGCATTTGGAAGCTCTGTTGCTAGGGGACACAGATTTAGGGTTACTGTGCCTTCTTAGAGACCTGACCCCTTTCTTATTACAGGTGACCCTTGCACAGTGTGAGTCTGAGCAGCACGGGCTCACTTACATGCAAGTTTTTTTCAATAAAAGTTACTCTGAGTGCACCTGCCTCTCCTGCACCCCCCCACCCCCCGCTGCCTCCTCTACCTCTTCCTCCTCTGCCAGGCCTGAGACAGCAAGACCAACTCTCCTCTTCCTCCTCCTCCTCAGCTTACTCAACGTGAAGATGATAAGGATGAAAACATTTATGATGATCCTCTTCCTCTTAATAAATAGTAAATACATTTTCCCTTCCTTATGATTTTCTTAACAGCATTTTTTTTCTGTAGCTTCCTTTATTGTAGGGGTATAGTATATAATACATAGAATGTACAAAATACATGTTAATCGACTATGTTATCGGTAAGGCTCTTTGCTGTTAAATTTTGGGAACGTCAAAAGTTATACACTGATTTTTGTCAGAGCAGGGGTTGGTTCTCCTAACCTGCACGCTGTTCAAGAGCTGACTGTGTATAACGGTGGTTCGACTTCTGGTTTTTCGACTTGAAGGTGGTGCAGAAGAGAGACTCACTCAGTAGAAACCGTACTTGAGGTTTTGAATGTGATCTTTCCCTGGGCTACAGCACGCAGTACGACATTCTCTCACGGTGCGGGGCAGTGCAGTGAGCCGCGTGATCGTGACGCTGAACAACCCACACTCTGCAGTGAGCTGTGTCCCTGCGTCTTTGGATGTTGTGTTTTGTGTTTTTGCTACCACCATGTCTACACAACACCCGTCTGTATATAGCACTTTATTATGTGATAGGCTGTCTGTTAAGTGAGTTTGTCCCACTGTAGGCTAATGGAGGTGTTCAAAGCACATCACGAAAGGCTCGGCTGAGCTATGATGTTCCGTAGGTTAGCATATTACATGCATTTTCCACTCATGATATTTTCAACTTGCGATGGGTTTATTGGCACATACCCCATTGTAAGTAGTGGAGTATTTGTAATTCCTCCTTTGTTCCTAGTAATCTACCTTGCTCTGATGCCTGCTTTGTCTGATACGAACGTAGTCACCCTACCTTTCATTTGGCTAGTGCATACATTTTGTATTTTTTTAACATCTTTTTACTTTTACTCTATCTCTTTGTATTTAAAGTTGATTTTTCTGTATGCAGCAAAATATTGGGTCTTTTATCTAATCTGGCATACTCTATTTTTTATTGGGTCACATTTAATATAATTGTTATGATGTTTGTATTAAAATCTACCGTCCCATTGTTTGTTTTCATTTTACATCTCTTCTTTATTTTTTCACTTTATCTGCCTTATCTTATGTTAGTTAGACATTTGTTATGATTCCATTTTATCTTCATGACTAACCTGTTATTGGCACGTCTTCACATTTGCTTCCGCCAGAGCCCTGGGGGTTAGTTTACGTCTTGGATTAATCCGTCTATCCGTCTATCGTCAGAACTTTACGACACTGTATTCCCAGTCCCTCCCTTCCATTATCTGTAATATTTTCTCGTATTCTCCACTTTTACATATGCTATAAAGACAGAGGTTATTGATTTTTTTTCTAGAGTAAGTAATCTTTTAGTGCAATTCAAACTAATAAATTTGATTTTGCATTCATTCATTCCACTTCCACTGCACTTTGTTTCCTTGTGTAGATCCGTGTTTCCGGATGATGCGTTATTTTAGCCAAAGGAACCTCTTTGACATTTCCTATAGCCCAGGTCTGCTGGAAATAAAGTTTGCTCTCTATTTCTTGACAGAGAAAACTTTATTTCTCAGTCATTTTGGACAGACTTTTGCTGGGTGTAAGGGCCAAAGTACTTGTCACCTGGAGGTTCCCTGAAAATCGCTCACCACCCTGGCTCTGCTTGCACGGGAATCCTGCTAAGGTGGTTGAGCAGAACCCCCCTTTCCCATGATGCCTCCTCTCAGCCACTTGCCATGTGGTGACCCCACCCTGTCCTTGGCTGTGGACCCCAACTTGTCCTTGTACCTGCAGTGGACTCAGCCTCGTGCCCCTACTCAGACCCCACTGCAGGGGTCCCTCTCAGATAAAGTCCTTCTCAGTTTCTTTAACAGGTGCTGTGAATAAGTTTTCTTTAATGATGTTACTGGCTCCAGTAAATTCCGTGGCCCCTGGGGTTTTCATGCGGTTCCCTGTCAGCTGTTCTAGCTTAGTTGCTGTTGCTGGTGTCTGGTTAGTCGTACCCTAGATGGGCACAGCTCTGGGTCACCTCTCCTTGCAGACACCAATTCTCCCCAGAATTGCTCTGTAACTTCAACCCTCCAATGGGTTTGAAATAGATCATGAATTTGAAGTTAGTCCAGAGTTATTTCATTGTAATGATACAAGAAATGCTCCTTGGAGCTCTCTGCATACTGGAGTGGATGATGGAAGTTGCAATAGCTCCTTTTATGAAAATAGAAAATATTCCAGCAAAAGCATTTAGTTTCAGCATTAAAAAATAGAACAAATGTAGGTATACACTCATCCCCTCCCCCCATAATATGCTGAAATTAAAAAAAAATCTTAAATAAAAAAAATAGAACAAATGTATTTGTACCCCCAGGATATGCTGAAATAAAAAAAATAAAAAATAGAACAAAAACTTACAAGAGTAATGGTAGTGTCTGAAGACTTTCATCAGAAAAAACAGGTGTAATTAATGTAACTTGATGTTAATGTAACTAGTTACAGAATACTCAGTATCTGAAGGGCTTTTTGATTTTCTTCTTAGTCTTACACCTGCAGCCTTGTTTCTTTATATATTTTATCATGATGTTTTGTGAGAATCTTGCAAGGCTTCATGTGAGAGTGTTACCTGTGCAGGGAGAATTTGCTTTTGTTTCTGCGAGGGGTCCTAGGATGCAATCTACTCAAGACGAGGTGAAGATCAGGGCCAGGTGGGGTTTCCCAGGCCACGTGTCACATGGACATCCTGCTCACCTTGGAGGGCAGGACTGTGGGGTGAATTACTGAGAAAGGATCTCCTACTGCTGGAGGCTCAGGGCGAGACAGCACAATGTCTTGTCAGGTTCTTTTCAGGTGAGAGGACTGGCTCTAGATAAATCTTCCATAGAATGTGTAGTCCTTCTGTGGCTCTTGCTTAATTCTGGCATCTCAATTCCAACTTTTCTACCTTGTTTGGGTCTAAAGTACCATAACTCATGAAATAAAGCTGTCATTCCCGGGGTGGGCACATGGCTGGGAGGCACCTGTACCTTCCGTATCCACCTGCCTGCCTGGGACCCGGCCGGGTCCTCACCGTGTGGCTCTGGGAGGTTTTCTTCCCACACTTTCTCTTCTTGCTTGTCCAGCAAGACAACTATTAATTTCACCACGATTATACTGAAAACCAAACTCCTGAAAATGATGAATAGCTATTTATTACACTTTTTTTTTTACCTGTCTTCAACTTCTATTTCTCCACAATTTTCTTCCTTTATTGACATTGCTTCTGTTTTGCAAATGTCTCTTCCTGTTTCCTTCCTAGATCTTACAGTGTCAATAATTTTTCTTTGCCTCTTAATTAGCCACCACACCCGGCTAATTTTTTCTTTTCATAGAGACAGAGTCTCGTTGTGTTGACCTGGAACTCCTGGTCTCAAGAATCTTCCAGCCTCAGCCTCACAAAGTGCCAGGATTACAGGTGTGAGCCACCTCACCTGGACAATTTTTACAATTTATTTTGATCAAAATAATAAAGTTTTTAGAATAATGTTACATGTTACGTATTTGTAAGATGATGGGGATAGTAAATCTGTAAAAGATTTAAAATCAGTTTCCTTTACATAGAATTAAGAGATTAAATCAGTTTTAACATTTATTACTACTGTCCAGCTTCCCTGAAATGTGCATTTCCATTGATTCACTATTATTCATAAGATTTTACATGAAAATTAGAAGGTAACACTTGCAATTTATATATTTTTCTCTTTTAAAAAAAATGACCTTCTTTTATATTAATGTCCCTGTCCTTACAATCCCAGGTGCTTTTTTCTCTTCAATTTCCTTCCCACCTTCAGTAAAAAGAAAAATTGGGAGAAGATAAAATGTATAATTAATGAATCCTTTCTTGCATTAGCAATTGCAGATTTAATGTGTGAGCCATTTTACTTTTAATTTAGTATTTTAAAACATTGTATTTATTACTTAAAAATAAAATCAATTTATGAGCTACATTTTCTCTTTTTTCATAAATTAAACATACAACTTAAGACAGTATTTCTTCTTTACCTAGTGGATTACTTATTTCTCAGTAATTAACTTAAAGGGAATAATGATTGTAGCTTCTTTCATAAAACTCACACTTGCATCATTTATCGTTAAGTTACCAGAAAGGTTGAAGATGTCCCAGAGAGGGTGTGGATTTGAGTAATTTATCAGAAACATTCTAATTGGGGAAGGGAA
>JAQIFY010002712.1:0-13115 GCA_028533085.1 Varecia variegata | reverse complement strand
AGATCGTGTACACCCAGGTAGGTCTCTATCACATTGCCCCGGGGCACAGAAGGGATATTTGTGAAGGAGCCTACTGAGCTATGTGTGCCTTTAGGGGCAGATCATTGTGCTTGAGGGGCAACCCTCCTCCCACAGGAGGGCCGCGCTCCCAGCTCAGGCTGTGATCCTGGGCAGGGAACCTCTGGGCCCGCATCACAGCCACCAAGGGAGATCCACTGGCTTGAGGTCCTGCCTGCTGGCAGAAGCCCAGGAGAAACTGTGGAATAGGGCAGGGTGGAAAGGAGCGAGGCCTGCTCCAGACTGCGGGTCTCACACAGCCCCACCCCCACACGTAGACTTTTCAGCTGAGTGAGGCCATTTCAGCTCCTGCCTGGCAGCTTTGCCCAGAAGCAGAGAACAGACCTTTGAGCCCTGCTAACAGTGTTTGCAGAGCTTAAGGGCAGGCTTCACTGGACCCAGCTCTGCCCAGCCTCCCTCCCCCACCTGCCCCCACTGAGGTGGAGAATAAGGACACACCTGGAAGTCCCAGAGCCCCACCCACCACCTGAGGCACTAGAGTGCCTCTCCAGAGGAACAAGAGCTGGTTACAGGACCCAAAAACAACACTGCAGCTTTCTCCTCTCAGCAAGTGCCACCTACTGAAATGGAAGTGGAATCCACATGTCAATTGGGAGACTCATGCTCTGCTGCTTGGAAGAGCACATGCAGCACAAAGGAAGGCCAAGGGCAAGGGATGTCTTATGCCTGCTGGTGCAAAGATTTATTGCACTATGCTCTCGCAAAACAACCTTTGGGCTTCCAGGGGTCCAAAATGTGTGTGTAACAGCAAAGCAAACTCTTAAATAACCTAAAGGTCAGTTTCCCTCTCCTAGTGGGCCACTCCTCTTAAGTATATTTGAAAAGAAGAGGTCTACTGGACGTGCACAGCTAGCTTGTGCATGAGGGAACACATCCTCAGCATGTGTGCTTCCGCATGCTACTGTAGCTCTGGGTGGGACCGGCAGGCTGACCAGCACCCAAAACATCTGGGCACACTTCTCTCTGTGGAAAACTAGGTCTTAATTTGCATCAACAGAGGAGCAAATCTGGGGCCAAGTCCTCTTCTCTGTATTGACCTGTCCTTTTATCTTCCACAATACCCTGGTCTAGGCTGCATGTATTTAGCTTATGGAAGATTACTAAAAGTTGGGACAACCAGAGGAATTTCCACTTAGAAGAGAAAACTGATGATGTTAAGTATGATTTTACCCCATTTCCCAAAGGAAAGGAAACCAAGAAATTAAATACTCACAAGGTGTACTCAGTTTCTAACCTTGATCCTTTTTGTTTACATTCCTACATCTCTGAAATTCCCTCCTTTCCTTGCTATTCTGCTTATCTATTACCTTGTAACAAACTACTCCAAAACTTAGTGGCTTAGAATAACCATTTTATTTTGTCCCAAATTTTGCAGGTCAGGAATTTAGAAGGGACACAACTGGGAGGTTCATCTCTGATCCATGTAGCATCAGCTGAGGATGGAGGCCTTGTCTCCAAGATGGCTTCTTCACTCCCATGTCTGGTGCACCTCTGTGATTCCTACCTTCTTCCTTTCTCCACATGCATCTCATTTTCCAGGGCCTGTCCTCATGGATTCCTTAGGCTCCTTTATAGCATGGCAGTCTCAGGATAGTCAGCTAAGGGACAGGAAGCAGAAGCTACTAGCTCTTAAGATCTGGACTCAGAAACCTGTGCGTCATCACTTCCTCCATATTCTACTGGTCATGTAGGTCATAGGCCCTTCCCAGAGCCTAGTAAAGGATATATAGGCCCCATCTCTAGACGGAAGGAGAATCAAAGAGTTGAGGACCTTCTTAATCCATACATTTCTGATTTTATCTTCTGGAAATCCTAAACTGTTCCCATGTAGTCTCTAGATGTCCCCTCTTCTTCCCTGCCTTCCTTGTAGTACATTTACCAAAGTCTGAGTTATGCATTCAAGTCAGGCCATGAGTTATAAACACACCATTTTATTCTCCTCATTGTCCTGCAGGTAAACATTGACACAGAGACACACCTTTTCAAGGCCTATATTAATTCTCTAACATAGTACAATTTTAATCCATAAGGAGGAAGAACTATCTTCCCAATATCCTCCATTATTTATAAGCCTCTTTGTTTTCACAGTAGAATTATTATTTCCCATTTTCATGTGAAACAATTTTCATTATTTTCTTTAAGCCTGTCTTTATCCCCAGGTGACCTGCACTTTCATATTATGTTCTCTCAGTTTGGGAATAAGAAATTAGACATTTGATAAGCCAGATAGATCTTAATAGCCAAGCCTTAAAAAAAAAAAAAAAAAGGATATAGACCAAATACCAAATAAAAGCTTTGACATTGCTAGAAAAAGAGTTTAATTAGATGACAAGATAAAAGTTCTTCTTGTGTCCATGCTTTGGGAAGAGAAGGGAGGATTTGGCCTTTTGGTTATATAAAGATTTTTTTTTTTTTTTTGAAACAGAGTCTCCCTCTGTCGCCCTAGGTAGAGTGCAGTGGCCTCAGCCTAGCTCACAGCAACCTCAAACTCCTGGGCTCAAGTGATCCTCTTGCCTTGGCCTCCCAAGTAACTGGGAATACAGGCACACACCACCATACCTGGTTGATTTTTCCATTTTAGTAGAGAAAGATCTTGCTCTTGCTCAGGCTGGTCTCAAACTCCTGAGCTCAAGCAATCCTCCCACTTTGGCCTCCCAGAGTGCTAGGATTACAGGCATGAGCCACCGTGCCTGGCCAAAGCATATTTTTATGTTAATAACATCCCATATCAGTATGGGTGAATTAACCCACGTATTAAAAGACAAATGGCATCAGAACTCAAGAAGACCTTGGGAATATCTGGCAGTGTTTTTCAAACTTTTCAAAAACATCAGCATAATTTCCACCCCCCATTTATATTTAAATTAAATAAAATTGGCTCCAAATCCATAACATATATAAAAGTAGAGCTGCTGTCATTTTAGTTGCAGGAAGTACTGGTACCCCAGCCTTCCTCCTGCCCCTTCACTGTCCTCTTCTCCACGGTGGCCTCTGAGGAGCTTTCAGGAAAACCTGAAACTCAGTGAAACACATTCCAGCCCCCTCAGAGTGTGGAAGAATCTGAGGTCCAATTTGACTAAATGATTTGCTCTGGCCAGCTGTTAACAGTATCCAACATCTATTGACGGATGACCTGGGACAGGAGCTCTTGTAAGCATCAGGCATGGTTCAAAGCATCTAATCTCCACATCAACTCTGTGATGTAGACTCTCTCATCTCCTCTTTAGAGACAGGACAGAGAGGTCAGAGAGCTGAAGTGATCAAAAGCAAATCTACGACTAAACCTAGAGTCTCCTTAACCCTCAGGCCAATGCTTTTGCCACTGCTATGATTCTGCCTCTCACAGGAAATACCTTGGAAACAACCCTATGATGAAAAGTGACTTTTAGCATCAGCAAAAGCATATGATGCATTTAGAGTTGTTTGTTTTCTTATGTTCTTTCCAGGGATTTAAGTCATTTAGCGACCAGAGAAGCTTAAAACTTTGACATGCCCACATGCCCTCAGGACTTAGCTCAAACTCCAGGCTGCATGGGCCGCATGCTTAAGTCCCAGAGAGGTTGCCTCAGACTTGGCCATCACTGGGAACTTGGGGATGTGAAAACCACTGAGGCACAGAGGGACAAAGGTGAAGAGAAGAGCTGGAAAAGCCTTTCTAGTGTCCATGTCCAGAATCGGATTTATGTACCTGCTGTGATAACTGAGAAAAATCTCATCTTTTCCTTTTTCTTCCCATTTCTCCAGAGTAGAAAGACTCTGTTTACAAATATATCTTGATGCTCCTCTTCTGTATGTCAGGACTTGAATATATATTTGTTGAACTAGTAGACAAATTGGCAGCATTGTCTTTGTCAGTAATTAACCAAGTGACTAAGGCCAAAGAGCTTCCTCCCTCCCTCCCTCCCCAGCCTGCTTTGCTATTAATGACACAAGGGCCAGCTGCAGAGTGATGGGGACAGCCGTCTGCAAATTAGCAGTTAAGGGGCAGAAGAGGCCCAGGATATCTGAATGACCTTCCAATTGGTTAATCCACTTGCGGTTAATTGAGAACAAGAGTCAATTAGCACATTTGTACACTGTTCCTTTGAAAAATTCCAATAAATTTAAGATCATGAATAAATTATGCAATTATGACACATCGTACATGAGTATGTGTCTAGGTGAGTGTTGTTTAATTTAGGTTAATATGAGTAAGAGTGATTAACTTTCTTATCTGAGATCAGATGGGTAGCTGGGAAGAAGATGGTATCCAAAAGGCTAAGCTGAGTGTAGCCATGAAGAATACTCTAATTTAATTTAGAACAGAAGGTTTAGATCTTGTGAATTCTGACACATGCATGTATGGAAAGAAGGAAACACACTTTTAAAATACTACTATTTTAGGTGGCATGAAGTCTTTAGCTCAAACTTTTAGGCCCAATTTAGTCGGATATATAAATGATGATTCTATCTCCTGGGATGGCCTATAAAAGTGAATATTTGTTCAACATTTTAAGATCCTCAAATTGAAAGTGCTGTGTAAATCCTGGGCCAGATTCGCTCACCATGTGTCTCCCTGTGTGCACAGAGCTTTCACCGACTTCAACGGGTGGAATGTGGTGGGAGAATCTGGCTCATTATTAGTTTTCCTATTTTGATTTGATCAACTGTTGTCAATTACAGACATTGGTAATTACCCACAGAAAAGGAGAGGAGGGAGAAAAAAACTTGCTATCATAATATTTATCTTATCAGTTATGGTATTTTCCTATATTGAAAAAAATATTGTGATGAATTGTGTAACACAGCAAGTGCTGATTTTGCAGTGCCCTTGACTCAAGTATATTTTTTTACAGATTTTTTTAAATTATCAAATACAATCTACATGTTTATGGAGATGTGCTGCTTCCCTTATCATTTTGCCCTATTAACCCTCCTTTTTGCACCTCACACAACCCAGATTTGCCCCTTAGATTCTTCCCCCATGAACACCACAGTCCAGACCATTGCTGTCAAATGATTTCTGTGATGAAAGGAATGTTTTATATCTGTGCAGCCCATTGTGCTGGCCAATGGCCACATGTGGCTATTGAGCATTTGAACTATGCCTAGTGTGATTGGGAAGATGAACTTTTAATTTAATTTCATTATAGGAAATTTAAGTTTGAATAGCCACGTGTAGCTTGTGGCTACCATATTTCCATGCAGTCCAAACCCATACTCCTTAATTATTGTGATATCCTGTTGTTCTTATTGGAAGGACATTTGTCTTCAATTTTTCTTATACACAGCCAAATTAATCGTGTTAAAATTCTGCTTTCATTGTGAAATTCCCTACATGGAAAACTGTGGTGATTTCATGTAGTCTATCTACTACAGTAATCTGCAAAGCTTGATCCGGTCTCGTCCTTCATGGCTCAGCTCTCGTGATGCCCCAGAAAGATTATTCCTTGTCTACATTGTCTATAGTCTCTGTCTGTGTCATTTACTCTCTATATACAACATATTCTGTGTCTAAAAGACATTAGTATCAGAAATTAGGTTTTATCAGTTTATATGTGTATTATTTATGTCTTACTACTAGGAAATAGGTTCTTTAAGAGCAGGGATTTGATCTTTGTTGTCTTAATGTTCAGTTTTCTAAATCACAATCATCTTTAAGTTCACATTGGCCTTAACCTTCTCCTTAAACACAGTGGTTTATAAAATGAAGTTTTAAGGACAGTAACACTAGCATTACCTGAAAACACATCAAAATGTAATTCTGAGGCTCTATGCCAGACTTTGTAAATCAGAAACTCTGGAGGTGGGGCCCAGCAACCTATATTTTAGCAAGCCCATCTAATGATTTGGTGCATGTTGAAGCTTGTGAATGACTGCTCTAACACGTACTATCTACCACCTTTTCTACAACTCAGTACAATAAGAAAATAAATTTTAGGATTTATACTCCATTTCTCTGAATCCTTCCCTCATACTTTCTGCATCTTTCCCTATTTGTGTTACATTCTGGAAATATAGCACAACTAAATCTTACCATTCATTTATTTATTCTTTCATTGTATCTTTTCTGTCATTCTCTGGATGTGTCTCCTCTATGGAGTCCTGATGAATGGAAAGTTCTGATCCTTTCCTCAAAACATTTGAAGTCGGTGGTTAACTAAGTCTAAATAAACTCAGCAAAACCTAGATTCAGAGTCAGTTCAGCTGAAGATTCGGTTAACTCAGCCCTCAATGCTAATGCCTGATAGAAAAAAGGGCATACTCTTTACTAGGAGTGAATTTTATTTCTTAAATCTCTATGGTACTTTATTTTTTATCAAAAAATGGCTTGCATACAATCAAAAGTTATAAAATACAAAGAAGGGGGAAAATATGACCCATAAAAGAGAGAAAACAGTCAATAGCAGCATGCTTAGAGATGGATTAGATATTGTAATTATCAGACAGAAACATTAAAAAACTATGAGTATATACATTGAGATCTAGCAGAAAAGTTAGACATCATATGAGAAGAGATGGGTAGTGTCACGAAAGAAATAACAGTATAAAAATTGAAACACCCACATATTGAATAACACATTGATGGTCTTAATAGCAGACTGGACACAATAGAGGAAAGAATCAGTGAATTTGAAGATAGGTCACTAGGAAATTTTCAAATAAACATAAACTAGTAGCAAAAAACCAAAAGGAACAGCATATAAAATCTGTATTTAGAGTTCCAGAAGAGGAGAAGATCAATAACGGGGCAGAAGAAATGTTTTAAGATATAATGGCTGAGAGTTTTCTACAATTAATAAAGGTAAACCCACAGATCCAAGAAGTTTAATAAATCCCAAGCATAAGAAATAAAAAGAAAAATGTGCATAGGCCCATTATAATCAAACTGCTGAAAATCAAACATAAAAGGGAAATTTAAAGAGCAACTAGAGAAGAAAAGGCAAAATGATAGCCGTGACAGCTGGCTTCTTATCACAAGCAATGGAGACCAGAATAAAATGAAATAAAATCTTTAAAGTGTTAAAAAATAATTGTCAGCACAAAATTTTATATTCAGCAAAAATATCCTTCAAAAATGAAGATGGGATAAGTAGATTTTTTAGACAGACAGAAGCTGAAAAAAATTTTTCAACAGATTTTCTCCGCGAGAACTGGTACAGAAAATTTTTCTAGCTATGGGAAAATGATGTGAGATGGAAGCTTACATTTGTGGGAAGGAATAAAAAACAGGAAACTGTAAATATGTGGCTAAATATGTAAGATCTTTTAATTGCTATTATTTTTTATTCCTGCATATTTTTAATTTACTTAAAGTAAAAATTTAAGTAAATTAAATCACTTAATGATTACGGCAAAAAATAATGTATCTTGGAGATGAGAGCATACATAAAACATGACAAAAAGAACTCAAAGTGGGGAGGAAGGATAAATTTATTTATAATGCTACAATGTTTTACATTTCTTTAAGTATTATTATATTATTTTATATTCACACCAAATGGGTGAAGTGTGCACCATTTGGGGGATGGACACACTTGAAGCTCTGACTTTGGCAGGGCAAAGGCAATATATGTAACCGTTTGTATCCCTATAATATGCTAAAATAAAAAAAAATGATCTATAAAAAAAGAAGAATGTGAAAAGATAAAGCATATATTTCAATATCAAAAGTAATACTGAAAAAGTAACAGTAGAAAAGCTTGAAAGTCAGTAGAGGAGATAAAGTGAAATGTTAAAAAATGTTAATTTTACCCAAAAGAAGGCAAGAAAAGAGAAAAAACAGAACAAATACCAGATGAGATAAATAGAAAATAAATGCCATGATGAAAGGCATAAAACTAGCAATGATTGTTTTAAATGTATAAGAATTAAACACTCAGTGTAAATAAGACAAATACTGTTGGACTTTTTAAAACAAGCACAACTCCATGTGTTGATTAAGAAATACACTTTACATATGTAGACACTTTCATATTGAAAGTAAAGGGTTTGAAACGTTATGCTGTATGTATACTGGAAATAAGTATCTTAAAGAAAGGTAATTTAAAGATAAAGAGTCTTAGAAATAAAGATTAAACTTTAATTAAAAAGGTCAATTTATTAAAGGGACATAACAATCCTAAATGAGTGTGCACCTAATAACAGCACTTCAACATTCAGGTAGCAGAACTTGAATGTAAAGTAAATGAATGAAAAGTAAAGGGACACACAGAACAAATCCACAAACATAATTATATATTTTAACATCTTTCTATTAGTTATTGCTGGAATGAGTAACGACTAAAAAACATTAGCTTATACTCTATAAACTATTTCAATCAGTTTGACTTAATTGATATTTATAGAACACTAACTATATGCAACAACTTCAGAGTACCTATGTTTTACAACTGCAAATGCAACATTAACTAAGATAGAGCATATGCTTAGCAATAAAATGAGTTGAAATACATATCAAAGGAAATCATATGTAATTATTCTTTGACCACTGGAATTAAGTTAGAAATCAGTAAATGGTAAGCTATCTGGAAACTGCAAATATTTTCAATTCAGAAAATATGCATTCAAATAATCCATGGATTAAAGAAGAAATCATAAGGGAAATAGAAAACATTACAAAATATTTCAAATGGAATTATAATGAAAACACAACACATAAAAATTTGTAGGATGCTGCTACTGCCAACACATTACTTAGAGAAATATTTATAGATTTTACATTTACATATTTAAATGTACATATTCTAAAACAAGAAAGACCTGGAATTGACAACATAAACTTCAACCTTAAGGCACTAAAAAGAGAGAGCAAATTAAACCCTAAGTAAATAGAAGAAAGAAAATATCAAAAATAAAATCAGAAATGCATAAAATAGAAATGGGTAAGCAAATTTGGTTAATTATAAACATTAGTAAAATTGATAAACCTCTGACAAGATTATTCAGGAAAAATGGAGAGAAAACACAATATACATAGGAATAAAAAAAGATACATCACTACAGATTCTACAACTTATTACAACCAAATCAAGAAGAAATAGAAAATCTGAATAGTTGACTATGTATTAATGAAATTGAATTAGTAATTTTAAATATTCCCAAAGAAGAAACTCCAGGGACAGATGGCTTCACTGTTTAATTGTATCAAACATTTAAGAAATATATGACCTGGACTTTATGCAAACTTTATAGAAAAGCAGAATAGGTGGGAACACTGCCCACCTTATTTTAGGAGGCCAGCATTACCGTGATAATAACCAGAGCCCGACAAAGCTATTAAGAGAAAAGAAAATTTAAGTCTAAATGATCATAGATGCAAACATGCTTAACAAAATATTAGCAAATTAAATTCAGCAATATATATGGATAATACATTATGCCCAAGTAAGTGTTACTTGAGGAATGTCAGGTTGGTTTAACATTTTTAAAAAGTCAATCAATGTTATCTGTCACAGTACTCGATTATATCAAGCATTGTTTGATTATTTCAATAGATGCAGAAAGGAATTTGAACAAATTCAGCGCTCTTTCATAAATGAAGTCTTAGCAAATGAGGAATGTAAGGAAACATCCTCAATTTGATAAAGAATGTCTATTAAAAATCTTTCACATAGTTTCATACTTACTAATGAAAAGAGTACATTTTGTCCTCTAAGATTGAGATCAAAACGAGAATATATAATTCACTGTTTTTATATAACACTGAATTTAGAAGTCCTGCTACTGCAATAAGGCCAGAAAAAAGGTAAAAGCCCTCAACATTAGAAAGAAAGAAGTAAAATTGCTGTTATTTATAGACCACATAATTATTCACATAGAAAATCCAAGGGAACCAACCAAAACATTATGATTACTAATAACTGAATTAACATTATTTCAATATAGAAGTTAATATAACTCATTTCTATATACTAGTCCTAACAATTGGAAAATTAAATTAAAATAACATTTACAACAACAGCACAAAGCATTGCATATTTGGTAATAAGTTTAGTGAAAGGTGTGATGTACAAGAGCTCTATACTGGAAATTATGAAATATTGATAAGAGAAATTAAAGAAAACCAAATAAATGGAGACATATGCCATGTTTATGGATTCAAAGATTTAATATTGTGAACATGTTTATTCTCTTCAAATTAATCTTTAGATTCAAAGAAGCTCACTTAAAACCCTGATAGGCTTTTGTCCCTAGAAACTAACAATCATAAATTTATATGGAAATTTGATTTCCATAAATTTATATGGAAATGCAAAAAATCTAGACTACACAAAACAATCTGGAAAAATAAGAATACTATAGCAAGCTTTACATTATCTGTTTGCTGGACTTACTATAGTTATTATAAAGCCACAGTCATAAAGATTGTGATATTGACTACTTGGATAAATAAGAGAGAGTCCAGAAATGGACCGATGCAGTTTATTATTAACCAAGATACCAAGTCAAAAATATATATGCACCTACATATATACTCAGATAGAGATATATTTTATATATATTTTCAGTATGTGAGTCCTTTGATACATATACATGCATGTTAATGTATATAGGTGTGTTTGTATATATCTCTCTCTCATATATTCTGAATAGGAGTCCTTTAAATATCTGAGAAAGGAATCATATCTAGAATATATAAAGACTTCCAAAATTTGACAATAAAAAGACAAACAGCCCAATTAGAATATGAAAGTATACTTTGACAAACATTTTACAAAAGAAGATATGTGAATCTTTAATAAGCTTATGAAAATGTGCTCAATACCATTACTCATCATAGAAATGCAAATTTAAGCCACATGATACCCACTAGAATGGCTAAAATAAAAATGACTGACAACACCAAATGTTGGTTAGGATGTAGGGCAAATGGAAATCTAATACTTTGCTGGTTGGAGTGTCAAATGGTACAAACGCTTTTGAGAACTGTTTGGCATTTTTATAGGGTTAAACTTTCAACTACCCTATGGCCTAGCAATTCCATTCTTACCCAAAAATACTTGTACAAGAATATTCATAGAAGCTCCAGTCATAATATCCTCAAACTGAAAACAAGACAAATGTCCGTCAACAGAAGAATGGGTCAATAATATTTGTTATAATTATACAATGGAATATTATTTGTCAACTTAAAAAGTATGAGCTAATTATATATACAGCATAGATGAACATTAAAAGTACTAGGTTGATTGAAAAAATATATACTTTATGATTTTATTTATAGGAAATGATTAACAGATGAAATTATTCTGTGATGAATGAAATCAAAAGGTTCTTGCTTATGATGAGGTAATTGAGTGAAAGGAGTAAGAGAAAACTCTTGGGAGTGATACAAATGTTTTAAATCTTGTTTTGAAGTGCTAGTTACACAGTGTACACAGTTATTAAATGCATCAGACTAACCTATTAATATCTAGGCATTTATTGTAAATTATACCTCAGTTGCTCTTTTGGGATCTCCTGTTTGCTGCATTAAGTTTGTTTCCTCAGGTGTTAATTCTGCTCATTCTTAGTTTGGTGCTGTTATTTCATGGAGTTGGTTTTCTCAAAATATTTCATGGTTGTTGATCAGATGTCATCTTTGTATCAGAAAATCCCAATTCACCTGTCTGTAGGTGTGGTTCTGTTTATTATAGTCTGCCTAACTGTAGGGCAATGGTGAGACGTACTGTTGGTGGCTTATACTAGGAGCTCAATTTTTCGACATTGAGACTCCATTTTCCTCCTGACACCAGAGATCCTGCACTGCCTTTTTGGTTCATTTTTTCACAGATTCAATACTGCAGCATTGCAAAGATCTCTGTTTTTATCCTCTCTCTCACTCTCTCTCTCCCTACCCCCACGCCCCACCGCCTGTATGCCTGTATGTGTGGTATTGGGGGCAGTGAACAATTGGTTAATCTGCTAAACTTCTTCAAATATTTTTACACAACAAATCACCCTGATGGTTGCCTCAGCTCTGTGAGTGTAGAGCAACTTTGAAGCCCCTTCTACCTTTTGTGGCAGTTCTCTTCTGTTCATATTTGTTCCAACTGCTTTTCATTTGGAGGGGATTTCTCAAAATTGCTGGTCCAAATTTGACTTCCTCATGGTTTTCCAGTGCTGTAATAAACTTACAATTTAAGAAAATGGGTGTGTGTTCTGCCATTGGTGGAGATTTGGGTTTGAACTTAGAGACAAGCACATTTGCTCTATTTGCCGTCTTAATCCAATTTCCCCAGTCACTTTTAATTAGCAGCTGTGCTTGCTGCTTTGCATACTGATGCACCTACTAACTCTTATTTTCACTTTTATGTAGCCCTGTATAATGGTCTAGAGACCTGGCAGTGGCCTGAACTCTTGTTCTTTGTAAAGTAGATATTTTACAAGTTCACAAAGGTAGAATGCATAAGACATGGATTGATCTCTAAGGTACAGGCAGTTTTGAGGAAAGAAGAAATTAGTTTAGCATGCTTGTGTTGCAAAAAATGAGGTTGATGTTTTAGTATCTCCACCTGGAGTTTCTACTCTATAGACAGGCAAGACCAAACTGAGAATGTAGGAAAGCCCTACTCAGTGTTGCCTAAAATCTCCCTAACCACCTGGCCCCTAACTATTTATCATTCTAATGTTGACCTAACACTTTAGGAGGCTGTGTCTATAAATGAAGGATGTGTTTGTGCACTAAAGTCAAGTGCTATTTGCTGAGGATACTGTGACTTCCGTTTGACTTTCTTTCTGATAAAAAACAGATGGAAAAGGTTTTCTTTCGTTGTTTGCTTTCACATTAAAAACAAATACTTACTGCCAAAAACAAGGATTGAAGTACTGCAGTTCCCCCTCACAGCTGTTATTGAGAGGTGGTCCAAAACTCTTCAAAGAACATTAGATGGTACAAATCCATAGGAAGCCAATAGTGAAAATAGCATTTGCTAGTTGCTATTTTTTGCCCACTGTTACAGGTCATTTGTAACACCTAGGGCTGATGTGCTATTGATTTTACAAATTCATGAAGGGCACAATTTTGACAACCTTTCCACATTACAAAGCAGGAAACTGAGTGAAGCACAGAGTAA